>JAHFWG010000171.1:116963-140799 GCA_020233015.1 Callinectes sapidus | reverse complement strand
GAGAGAGAGAGAGAGAGAGAGAGAGAGAGAGACTCAGGACATTCCAAGAGCCCACACGCAGAACCCTTCGAAGGTTCACCCCAGGAGCGGTCCAACGTGCAGGCGCCACATCTGCAGCCCCACCGGCACTCCCAAAATCAGAAGTAGGGCTAGGGGGTCCTCCCGCCCCTCTCAGGACACAGGGCTCCCGCAGGCTTTCCCCTGCATTCGTCATACCGGTAGGCAGGCCCCTCTGGTGCCTTGGCACCCGAGAGGTCTGCACAGTTGGACCCCTCAACATACTTGGATCGGGGCCGTGGCCAGTGGCTCGCCCGCGCCTATAGCTCCCACCCCGACCTCTGCCTCTAACTTTGTTGGTGGCTGCGGGTGTTTTTTTTACAGAACTCTTGGCTGCGGCAAGTCGATGCCACCTGCTGGGAGTTACTCGGTATAGGAAGGGAGCCTGCATGGAGACTCGCGATGCGTGACCGCCAGGAGTGGCGTCGTAGGGTAGGCGAGGCAACGCGGCCCCCCCCGGCGTACGCCCCCCATGATTATATATATATATATATATTCTATTATATATATATATATATATATATATATATATATATATATATATATATATAGTATATATATATATATATATATATATATATATATATATATATATATATATATATATATATATATATATATATATATATATATACAGTAAAGCCTCTCAGATAGCGTTTTTTTGCATAGCGATTTCGCGGATAGCGACCAAGTGGCGACACTCTCATAGCGATTACTGCTTCACATGTAGCGATGTTTGATGGTCGAGCGCCGAGCGACCGAGTGGGCTGCAGCGTTGCCAAGTGAAACGTTGGCAATACTGACTCGGCGCGTGGCGATATTTCCCGCGCCACTCGACAACAACAAACAACAACACCTGTTTCATTGTGGTTTTTCGTCTCCCTAGGGCTGTATTTTCTAGCCAAGTGATCATGGCATGTACCTCAGGATTACCTCCGAGTGGTGGGCGAGATGGTGGGGGTGGACCAGACAAGAGGCAGGGCAAGAAAGCAACGAAACCAAGGGAATTTATGCGAGGTAAGCCGAAGAAGCAATGGAGTGTTGATGAAAAAAAGAAGATAATCAAAATGATTGAAGATGGAGCTAGAACCTGTGAAATTGTGAAAGTGATGGGTGTACCAGAGTCAAGTGTGCGTAACATAAGAAAGAAAAAAGACGAAATAAAGGCTTCCTTGAAGGTTACCGAGAAGTATTTTAGTGATGGAGCAGGCGCTGCTAAAAGGGCTATGCATGATACATCTGTAAAAAACAGAAACCTTGTGATCACTGAACATTATCTAATGAAATACGCAGATTAAAGGAGGGGGTAAGTGTTGATGGCCCGGAAATACGGGTGCAAGCTATGAAAATTTATAAAGCTTTGTGTGTGAAAAAAGGAATTGTAAATCCAGAGCCCTTTAGTGATTCGAGGGGTTGGCTGCATCGTTTTCGCAAACGGTGCAATGTAAAACATGCATTGTATCAAGGAGAAATCGCTTCTGCTGATGTAAGTGCAGCTGAGAACTTTCCCAATGTTGCCCAGGAGATTGTTAATGAGGGTGGGTATGATCCTGAACAAATATTCAATCGCGACGAAACGGGGGTTTATTGGAAAAAGTCGCCAAAAGGAACATATGCCCCTAAAGGCCTCAGACAAGCTCCTGGTACCAAAATGGCAAAAGATCGCTTCAGTGTACTGCTCACCACAAATGTAACTGGGGAATGCAAAACCTGCAATTATATACAAGTTTGCCAAACCTCACTCATTTCGCAACTGTGATATGAATAATTTACCCAATTGTGTGTGGTACCACAACAAGTCTGGCTATATGACAGCAGCTTTATCAGTGACATGGTTTGACACTATATTTGTGCCAGCAGCTCGCAATCATTGCATGAAAAAAAAATCTGGCATTTAAAGTTATCTTATTCCTTGATAACGCTCCTGGACACGCAAAGTACCTCGTCGGTCGCCACCCAAATGTCCAAGTCATCTTCTTGCCACCGAACACAACTTCGAAACTGCAGCCCTTAGACCAAGAACTCATCGCTAATGTGAAGCTACTATTTTATGACAAAGTCCACAACAAGCTGAGAAATAAGACAGACAACCAATAGGAGATCCGTGAAATTGAAAGAGAGAATGACAGTGAAGAAGGACACGAACAAGATGAAGAAGAAACCAAGGAGTCCATTATATCAGTGAAGACATTCTGGAAACAATTCAAGATCAAAGAGGCTGTGGATTACTTTTGCGACGCCTGGCGTGAGTTAACTCCAGCAACTGTGAAGCACGCGTGGATGCCACTCCTACCTGCGCTTAGCCCCGCCCCTGACACAGGTGCTACTGCTAGTACCTGCCAAGAACAGGGAGTGTTAGCACGAGCGACTGCACAGCTAATTCGTACTGTGCCAGGATTGTCAAATGTGTCCGATGTTGAAATAAATGACCTCATTAACGACAATCAAAACTCTGAACAACCCATTGAAGACTTGATTCAGCAGGACTTGGAGGAAGAAAAGAACAGTGAAGAGGAAATGGACAGTGTGGAAACTCCCAAGCCAGCACCAACAACTAAAGACATTTCTGCCATCCTCAGTTTACTGGCCGAATGCGAAACAAAAGTCGAAGATCTAATGTTTGAAGAGAGTGATGAGGCCAAACACCTCCTGAGTAAGCTAACAAACTTGTTTAATCTTAAATTAAATGAGAAAATTGCAGCTAGGCAACAAACTTTAATCACCAGATTCATGCGAAACCAGCAAGACAGACAAAGGGCAACGCTTCAGATGATCATCAATGCTAGTGATGATGATGATGATGATGATGATGATGATTTTGACGACCCACCTGTTTTAGCAGAAGAGGATGCAATACCTGAAGATGAGGATATGTTTGATGGATGGGAAGAAGAAGAAATAGAGGCAAACAGAATTGAGAGGCTGGCACGAGTGAGTGAACAGACGGACGGACAGACAGACAGCCCCGACCAGCAGCCCGGCCCCAGCACGCAGCGCCAGTAGGCGTAACCCACCTCACCCTTTTTCTTTTTTGTACTGTTCTTTTAATATACTGCACTTCGTAGCCCTTACAAGAGAGTTTATGTATCCTATTGTATTAACATGAATTAGTAGTAGTAGTAGTTCCAATTTTGTATTAAATTGGTGGTTATACACGGAAAATAGGGGGGTCAGACTTGGAGTCTCCGACTATTTTTACTTTTTTAGGTAAGAAGTTTGCCCCCAGGATAGCGGTTTCACAGGTAGCGAGGGTTTTGCCAGTCTATAACACTCGCTATCTGCGAGGACTTAGTGTGTGTATATATATATATATATATATATATATATATATATATATATATATATATATATATATATATATATATATATATATATATATACTTTTTTCAAATAATAAGTTAAAATTAGCAGTGTTTTTATGCCGATGGTATGTATGCCTTGCTTTATGATATTCTTTTCTTAATCTCCAACACGGGCTGTCGTAACCAACCATAACCATGGAAGCATTATTAGATTTCTATATAAAGATTTTTTCTTTGTTTGCGGAAAAAAAAAAAAAACTTTAAATGCAGGATCAATTAAAAATTGTTCTAACTCCATGTTAGTATCATCTACAGCTAACTAGATCTTGTACCTTTTCAATCAACTCATTAATAATACCTACATTAATTTGACCAGCATTCTCACACTTTTTCTCAGTGTCCCATTTTCCTGGTTTCGCACTTCCCAAAGCTACTTGAGTATTCGATTTTTGCAATAGTTCCTTTGCTTAGACATATAAATCAGAATTTTGCGTGTAACCCACAATGTACATCTGCTAACATAGGATCAAATTCAAGTATCTTCAATGTTTCTACTAGCTGCATTACAGATGGTGAACCTAAAAAGCAGTCTATAATTGTGTGACATTTAGTATTAGGTTTGTAAACACCACAATCCTCTCCTAGTTTACCATTGAATATAAACACTCCATTATTTTTACAAATGTCCATCATTTTCCTACCATAGGAGTTCCTGTCAGGTGTTAAATCTTGATTAGGCCTATCAGCCGGTACATTATAGTCTGACAAGTTTGTGTACGGTATCTCAGAAGTCACCTGATCATCATCATCAACAGTAGAACAAAAATAAAAAAAAAGAGTAAGCGTGTGAGCATTGAAATCACCACACAAAACATCCACATAAATATCATTTGTATAAGTTAATAGAAAGTTATCCAAGTCATCAAAATGCTCTTCATTACCATATCTTGATTGTGAATGGGGAATATAAACACAACTTCTTTACCTAATTATACACTCCTTTCATCTATCTTAACTGATAGTGATGAATCAAACTCAGATCTCATTAGTTTGTACTTAGAGCTAACATCCTTTTTAATTGCAATAAGAGGACCATCAGACTTAGATTTGCTTAATTTGCTCCTATTCTTGTAAACAATATCAAACCCATGATTGTCCATTATATCTTTCATGTTGATCATGTCAAAGTCATCACAATTAATTTCTGTAAAACAAATAATATCACAATCATTGATAAGACCAACAAAATCTGCAGATAGAAGCTTTGAGTTAATGCCACAAATAATGAGAGATAATGTATAGAGAGGCATTTGGTGAGTGCGTTACAGGGGTAACAGTTGTAACAAAATTATGCTTAGACATGTGCTGTGCCCCACCACAATTCTAGAACCCAACCAACTCACACAAACTAGTGTGTGTGTGTGTGTGTGTAGGGGGCTGTAAACAACAGAAGGAACAGCTCCTAATTCAACACAAGATATAGAAAAAGTACTAGGTCCACGAAGGCACAAATAAGACCAGGAGGTGCGTGAATACGTAAGGCGCAATTGTTGTTAAGTCAGTGGTGTTTGGGGTTTTGGACTTAGTCATAATTTAAGGCCAAAAAATTTATGTGCTCTGGTAGCACCCCCCCTCGACCCGCGGGCCTCTCACTGCGCATGCGCACTAGCCCTTAACAACGGAGCCATTTAAAAGCGTCCATAGCAATCAATCTACCAGAGTAACCCTAACTACTTGATTGCTGTGTATACGCACATTCATAACCACTTGTCTATACGCCTAGAATTCATAAGATGGCTGACAGCGCCGAAGCAGTGCGTGATTTGTCACTGAAGGAGATCAGCAGGATGACTAATGCACAACTGAAGCGTGCCCTGACTACGCTACTTGACGCAGAAAGGAGAGAAGATCCCCCTAACGCAATATTACTCGAGGAACTAAGAAGTCTACATGAAGAAATAGCTGAAGTAAAGGAATTGAAGCAAGAGGTTCAGCGTTTGTCGGAGGGTTTAGATAACGTCTACAAGATCATCCATAATCAACAGTTATACCTGGAGACACTCGACAACAAGGAGCGACGATGCAACCTGGTGATCACTGGATTATCTGAAGACCCAGACGAGATCGGCACAAATGACAGTGAGAAGGTGGTCAAGGTGCTGGTTATGCTGACGCAGTGGAACCAACGAGGTGGGAGATGAGACGACTGGGACAAGCCAACGAGCGTCGGAAAAGACCACTTCTCATTAAGGTGGAGAGTCAGCCGAGGAGAGACGCCTTTCTACGCGTAGCGAGGAATCTAAAAGATGCACGGGAACCATTGTCGTCTGTGTACATAAAAAAGGACATGCATCCCGCTGTGAGGAAGGAATACGCCCGCCTCCGGAAGAGAGAACAGGAAGAGCGAGAAAAATCGACGAATGTTGGCGCTACCATCACCTACGACAGAAGGAATCGAGTGCTGCTTCGCGACGGAGTGATCATTGACAAATCCTCACCTCAGTCTTTTCTTAATTGGAAAGAATATAATCGTGAGCTGCGACTAGTTTCATGGAATGTTGGTGGATTGAGAGATAAATTAGATGAACCTGACATTTTGAAATTTGTATTTGGATATGATCTTGTTTGGCTCTTAGAAACAAAAAAGTATTTTCATTTGAATGTGCCTGGCTTTAGTGTCTATGCCAATGTATCCAGGAGTGGCCAGCACTGTTAGGAATTTAACTAGGAAAAAATAAAACAAGTATAATGCTTGTAAATAAAACAAGAATAATGCTTACAAATAAAAATACATGAATAAATATATTTAATAATAAATAAATAAATAATGTTTCCTTAATAAATGAGACATGTAAAATCAAATAGTTAATTAAGTAGTTGAGGTTTACGGGAATATAAGACAGAGGGCGTTGGTGGCGCAGTATATAAATCGCGACCGGCGTTCCTCACGTTAGAGTCTCGTCAGTTTCACGACCGTAACCAGTCAGTCTACCTCCACTACACTACCTTACTGCTCCGACTTACTATATTCGGGCCACTCAAGAGGACTTTTTGCCTTGAAACCGCCAACTTCTGCTACCTCAGCTAAGTAGTATTATATTTTAGATCATAGATGTGCTAGGCAATTTTGTTGCAACAACTTTGAGCCGTAGGCATGTCTGTGTGATTGAAATAAGTGCTGCTTGGCTGGTTATGGCAGCCCTGTAACCACTGACTAGTGCAGGTGAGGGTGGTTTCCTCGTTTATGATTCTCTTGGGTGTCTAAACTATTGTGAAGGGTCACTGCTAAATTTACTTTTTCACAATATATTTTCAAGGCAAAAAAATTATAACGATTCTATTCATAATTATCCCATATTCTTGGTTTATTTACAAGCATTATCGGGAATAAGTCTAATTAATAATTAATAATTATGCCAGGAATTAGTAGTCAACCCTTTGTGGCAGTGGCCTTATTCAATTGAATAGCCAGTAACAACAATTGGGCTGACTAATTGCATTAATTCTAAATTGAGAACAAAATTTAATTGCCCTTAGTTTTTTAAATTAATTAGTTTAGTTACACCGTAAAGAACCATGCCTCCTAAGGAAGACAGAGAAGCTAGGGAAACTATAAAAAATCTGAGAACAGGTAGGAGTGTATACAGAAGAAAAATTACACTCTTACTGAAACAATTAAAAGAAATGAAGAATAAAAATGCTTTGTCAGACTCTTTAACTAATAATTTGAGAAGTAAAATAGAAAAAGAGATGAATCAGGTTCAACAATTTAATGAAAAAATAAATGATGTAATGGTCCAGAGTGAATTGGAGAGTGTGGATGAAAGTTTCTATGTTTCCGAAGTTGAAGACCAAATTAAATATGATGTGGACATAGAAATTGAATTAGATCTATATGCAGTAACAAACCAAAATCAAGCTTCAGGACTGTCAGGAGTTGCACAAAGTAATGTAACTTCTCAAGATTTAATAAACCTAATGTCACAAATGTCTGTTGGTGAAGGAAGACCACCTCCTTTAAATTGTGGCACATTTACAGGCAAAGAAAAGGACAAATTTGCATTCAATACTTTTTTAAATCAATTTAACAATGTCATTGGATCTAGAAAGCAGCTAACTGATGCAACTAAACTAGCCTATTTAGTTGGTTATCTGAGGGATTATGCCCTCTCTGTAGTTAAACATCTGTCTATCACTGACACAAACTATGATATTGCTATTCAGATGCTCAAGAATGAGTTTCTGGACAAAGAATTTATGGTAGATGAAACTTATAAGAATATCCTTAAGGCTTACCCTAATACCACCTTTGATCCAGAATATTCTTCTGTTAAAATCTATTTAAATGAAATGAGATCTTATTTGTCAGATTTGAAAACCCATGGATTTGACTTTCTGGAATCAGGAACTGCTGGTCATTCCCTCATTAGCCATATCATTTTTAATAAACTTCCTGTGGTAGTGAAAAAGGAATTCATTCATGTATTAGACAAGAATTACCCTAGCATAACTGAAATACTAGATAATTACCATAGAGTCATCACTACCTTAAGTAAAACTTCTTCTGTAAGACCAAAGACTTTTGGTAAAGCCAGCTATAAGCCACATCATACTGATTTCAAACCTTCCAAAACTTTTCGAGAAATTGAAGGGTTTAAAGGAACACTTCAAAACTTTAAGAATACCTCCTCTAAATTCACTTGCAAATTATGTGGAGGGCATGGACATTCCTTAGGCAATGCAATAACTTCACTAATTATGAAGCTAAGATAGCCAGGTTAAATGAGCTTTCCTTGTGTACCAGATGTGCTGGCTCTGGGCACAATGAGCATAATTGTTTCGGAAAGCAAGGTAAACTCAGATATGAGTGCAGAAACTGCCATGTTAAAGAACACATAACTCCTCTATGCCCATCTGCTCTTAAAGAAGACAAATTTAAATATCAAATGCAGACAAATGTTAGCCTATGTTTGGCTCAGAGAAGTTTTGATTCATGCCATATGCTTCCAACCATGACCTTAACCCTAAAGAATGGCAAAATGATGAGACAAGTTAGGTGCCTAGTAGATACTGGTAGCCAAAGATCATATATCTCTGAGTCTGTAGCACAAGACCTGTGTCCTAGTGTAAGTGAACTGTTTTCTTTGGAATGTGATGTGAGTACATACATCGGAGAAGAAACTAAGGTTTTCAAGCAAATGAGTACAGGGATCAAGTTACATGATCGCATTGCCTTCGTTCCTCTATTGGTAGACAAGACCTTAGATATTAAATTTTATGTCCCTGGAATGAATGCAGTCATAAATAAATTCAAACTGAATAACATGAAATTGCTAGATGACTATTTCTATGAACCTGTAAATCATGAACACATCCAGGTGGATATGCTGTTGGGAATAGATGTTTTACAAAACATGACATCTGTATCATGGCAGGAAAAATTAGGTGGCAGTTGTTTAGTAATGCACAATAAAGCAGCACCTATAGGTAATGTCTTCAACTTTCTAGCCCCTGCAGAGAGACAGTTTGTAATGCGACTTCTAGCCAAAAAAGATGAAGCTAAATTATGCAGTAAAACTAAGACCATGGTTAATGCAGTAATGGATCCTTTAAAGTCATACTATAACCCATTGGAACATTTGTTAGAGGATACAGATGTAGAAAACGGACTAGAACACCTTTTCAGCTTCGAATCAATGGGAATAAAAACCACTGAAGCAGATTTAGTCTCCCTTGAGAGTGAGCAAATAAAGAAGTTTGAGGAAGGAATTTCTTTCAAAGATGGTCATTATAATGTGGAACTGCCATGGTATCAAGATAAAATAGAATCTGTGCCATCTAATCATTTTGTTGCTTTAAAGGTGCTGGATAGGACTTTGGATTACTTAAAAAGAAAAAATTTACTGGAAAATTATCAGGCTGTATTTGATCAACAGTTGGATGATGGCATAATAGAAGAAATTGAAGTAAAACCTGCACAGTATGATGAAAAGATCTGGATCCCTCATAGACCAGTCATCAAAATGGAAGAACAGGTTACCACTAAGATCAGGCCTGTCTTCAATTGCTCTTTGAAAACAAACAAAGATTTACCATCCTTGAATGAGGCTGCTTACCCAGGTGTTGATCTTATGAACAGCATTCTTCAATTACTTTTTTATTTTCGAACCAATAAGTTGGTCATGTTAAGTGATGTCAAACAAGCCTTTCTAATGATCAAATTAAAGGATGAAGTAGACCAAAATAGATTTTGTTTCTTTTGGAAGAGAGGAAATAAGTTAGTAACTTACAGGTTCAAGACTATAGTTTTTGGATTTACATCTTCTCCTTTCATGTTACATTATGTAATGAGACACCATGCTAATACCTTTCCTGATGACAAATTGAGTAAAATTTTGGCTAATAATTTTTATGTGGACAATTTGATTGTGACAGGAAATGAAACTAATGAAATGCAAGAGTTGTATCATCTGGCATATGAGAGAATGAAAGCAGGTGGATTTACCTTGAGATCTTGGAATTCTAATTCAACTGAATTGAGAACCCAAATGGCTAATGATGGAAGGTTAGTAGAACATACTAGTGAGGAAGAGAAGGTTTTAGGATATAGATATAATGTCCAGCAAGATTCAATGAACATTGCTCTTTGTAAAATAGATCCTGAAGCAAATACTAAAAGAAAAATCCTATCTCAAACATCCAAATTATTTGATCCCTTAAATTTCTCTCTTCCTGTGACCATAAGAGGTAAACTTTTGATTGAGAAAAATATGGAAGTTAGAAAAAGGTTGGGATGACACCCTGCCTGATAAAATTTGCAGTGAAATGAAAAAATTAAGTAGAGATTTAGAAATGCTGTCTGAAGTGACTTTCCCAAGACAAGCCTTAAATGAACAGAATTCATATGGGCTACATATATTTTGTGATAGTTCTGCTGAAGCATATGGGTTTGTGGCCTATGCTTTAGATGGAGAGGGTAAAAGCACATACCTACATTCTAAGTCAAAAGTAGCTCCACTAAATAAAGGAAAGGAACATAGTATTCCTACACTAGAACTTATGGCAGTAATATTAGCCTTAAAATGTTTACCTACTATTTTAGAGGCTTATAATAACATTCAAATTCAGTTTGTTAATATTTGTGTGGATGCTCAGGTGGTGTTAAACTGGCTTTTGACCAAGGACACTAAAGTAAAATCTAAATTCCTAAAAAACAGAGTGTCGGAAGCTGAAGGACTGAAGTCTGAAATAAATAAGAAATTCAAAATGCCTGTAGCATACCACTATGTAAACACTGAACATAACCCTGCAGACTTAATTACCAAGGGTTTGACCTATAGCAAATATTTAGAAAAAATAAAGTTCTGGCTGGAAGGACCTCAGTGGTTGACTAATGATTACCAACTGTGGCCTCAATATCCTCTGCTGAGCATAGCACCTTCCCTAAAGAGTAAAATATGCACTGCTTGTACCTCTCAAACTCCTAAAATAAATACAGGAATACTTAATATAAATAAATATTCATCTTATGAGGACTTGTTGAAGTGCACCACCTACCTATTTAAATTTCTAAGTAAAATAAAGGATTGTAACCCAAAAAAGAAGGCCTTAGAATACTGGGTTAAGGTTGCTCAGACAGAATGCTATCAAGATGAATTAAAATTTTTGCAGAACCCAAGTCATGAAAATGAAAGAAATATCCCACTTCTGGTATCTAACCTTAACTTATTCCTTGATGACAGAGGCATTATAAGATCCAGAGGTAGAATTAGCAAATGCCAATATTTTAAATATGAAATACACCATCCTGTGTTACTCCCTAAGGATCACAGGTTAACTAAACTCATAATAAATGATTGTCATAATAAAATGCAGCATTTAGGCATAGGAACTACATTGAATTATTTACGGGAACAAGGGTACTGGATACCCAAGGGTAGAATGGCTGTGAAGCAGGTATTGAGCACATGCCATATATGTAAGAAGTACAATGCCTTAGCATTTAAATATCCCAAATTTACAGACATGCCCAAGCATCAAATGAACCTGGTTATACCTTTTCAGCATGTCGGGGTGGATTATACAGGCCATTTTTGGGTCAGAGATGAAAATAGTGGTCACTCGGTTAAGGTTTATGTCCTGATTTTCACATGCCTTAACATTAGAGCTGTCCACTTCGAATTATTACCCGACATGTCCACTAAGAATTTTTTGTTAGCCTTCCATAGATTTTGCAACCGCTACTCTATTCCACATTACTTGTACAGTGATAATGCCAAAGCTTTTCTGAAGGGTGGCAATATATTAGAAAGTTCCCTTCAGTCCAAAGAAGTACAGGAAGAGCTGGAAAAGATTAATATCAAGCATGTAAAAATTCCCTTGTACTCTGCATGGATTGGTGCTGCATGGGAAAGATTAATAAGGGTGCTTAAGACCTGTCTGTATAAGGTAGTAGGAAGGGCTAAGTTAACATATTTTGAGATGTTGACTTCTCTATCTAACATCCAACTAGCCATAAATTCTAGACCTTTAACATACCGGTCCAGTTCTGAGAGCTTGGAGTTCATAACACCTAACTCCTTCCTGAAACTTCATGGGGACTCATCTCTGGTACTGAGGGGGGGTAATGGTGAAATATGGGTGGATGACCAAAGCCAGCCCTCCTTAGAAAAGACCATAGAAGAACAAGAACTAGTCCTTGAAAGTTTTAAAAAATTGTGGTATGAAAGTTATCTCCTCAGCCTGAGAGAACACAGTAGAAACCTATACCAGTGCTCTTGGGAAAATAAAATTAAAGAAGGGGATATCGTACTAATAAGATCATTAAATAAACCCAGACCCTTCTGGTTAATGGGCAGAGTATTGCAAACAATGAAAGGGCTTGATGGCAAAATAAGAACAGTTCAACTTAAACAAAGTAATGGTGCAGTAGAATTTCACTCAATATGTTATCTCTATCCCCCTGAACTTACCATAACTCATGCTGGTAGAGATTCAAATAGGGCCAAAGAAGACACCCCTAATGATGTAACTCCAGTCCGGAACGGCGGTGACAATCTCAGGGGGGCCAGGCCAAAAAGGAAGGCTACTGATAGATTTAATAAGATGCTTAGGGATGATTTAGAGTACTTGTAAATATGATGCTTAGGGATGATTTAGAGTACTTGTAAATATAAATTTCTGCTACACCCATGAAGGTGAGGACTTCTAGGATTTAAGTTCAAGTGTTAGTAAAAAATGCTACACCTTCACTGAAGGTGAGGATGTTAGGAAAAAATGCTACACCTTCACTGAAGGTGAGGATATGAGGAAAATGCAACACCTTCACTAAAGGTGATGCAATTAATAGTATTAAGGTATTAGCTTAAGGTGGGGATAAGGTTTAAATTTAAGACTAGGTTAAGGTGAGATAAAGTAGGTTAGGATAAAATGCTACACCTTTCCTAAAGGTGAGGATTTTGGTAGGGGCATGACTATTTGGATGAGATGAGCAGCGATCTCAACCTCCCCGAGTTGCATTTCCATCTTTTTCTCTCTCTCTCTTACTACAGTAAATCCCCATTTCATCTCTTCATTTAAAATAAATAAACAGATAAACTGACCTCCAGAGTAGTTACCTAATTGCGATTTGGGGAATCGCAATCTCCTCTGGGGAATATGTTAGAAATTTAACTAGGAAAAAATAAAACAAGTATAATGCTTGTAAATAAAACAAGAATAATGCTTACAAATAAAAATATATGAATAAATATATTTAATAATAAATAAATAAATAATGTTTCCTTAATAAATGAGACATGTAAAATCAAATAGTTAATTAAGTAGTTGAGGTTTACGGGAATATAAGACAGAGGGCGTTGGTGGCGCAGTATATAAATCGCGACCGGCGTTCCTCACGTTAGAGTCTCGTCAGTTTCACGACCGTAACCAGTCAGTCTACCTCCACTACACTACCTTACTGCTCCGACTTACTATATTCGGGCCACTCAAGAGGACTTTTTGCCTTGAAACCGCCAACTTCTGCTACCTCAGCTAAGTAGTATTATATTTTAGATCATAGATGTGCTAGGCAATTTTGTTGCAACAACTTTGAGCCGTAGGCATGTCTGTGTGATTGAAATAAGTGCTGCTTGGCTGGTTATGGCAGCCCTGTAACCACTGACTAGTGCAGGTGAGGGTGGTTTCCTCGTTTATGATTCTCTTGGGTGTCTAAACTATTGTGAAGAGTCACTGCTAAATTTACTTTTTCACAATAGCACCGAGGCGGCGTTGTGATGCTCGTTAAGCGGTGGTTAACTGAGTACGTCTCTCGGATTGATACAGAAGCTGAAGGACAAAATATGGATACAGTTGTCATGGTGGCCGCATCTGAAGCTAGGTGGTGTATATATCCCCCCAACTGATTCACCCTACTATCATGCCTCTCAATTTGGTGAATTAGCTGCCCGTACATTAGGACCAGAGAAAGTAATTTTAGTAGGGGACTTAAATGCCAGAGTAGGAGAACCGAGAATTAGAGACGAAAGCGGTAACCGATATGAGTATCGGGGAATGAAGGATCACACAATTAATGATCACGGTAGAACACTTGTGAATGTGTTTAACAACAACAAGTTGGTGGTTGTGAATCATTTAATATATCGTGAAAAGCAACTAGATGGAGACTTAACATTTAAGAGAAAAGGTGAGTGGATTTCTGAAATTGATTTATGTATTGTAAAGCAAAATTCCTTACTCATGATTAAAGAAATAGCAATAAAACAAAATGTAGGAAGGTCTGACCACGCACCGCTGTGTGTCACCTTGGACATGGATAAAGGGATATGTGCGTCGGCCAGGGAGCTCCTGGCAAGGTCAGCACAGCTAAGTGACTCGCACTACCAAAAACTGGTGCCGTACAAGTTACAGAAGAGCGTGTGTCACAACGAGGTGGATACAGAGAAAATGCGTATGGAATTGCAGAGTCACGCTCCACCAGACGTGAATGGAGCCACAGACGTGAGTGAAGTGCTGACGGCAGGATACAACACCATCATGGAGTGCGCTCGTAGAAGTACTAGACGACTTGCGCGTCAGGACCAAACATGGGAAGGAGACCAGCCCAGATGGAAAAGATTACTGGATGGAAATCGATTAACTGGAAAGGCAACTTGCAAATTGAAAATAAGGAAATGCCTTCAGATGAACAGTTCAAAGAACATTTCGAGAATTTATTAAACCCATCTGACGAGCAAAGCACTCAAAGCGATGAAACTAACAATGAAGATTTAGAAGATTTGCCTTATATACCTATCTTAGATGATGCATTTTCTGAGATTGAGTTTGACCAAGCGATCAAAGACCTTAACAAGAACAAAAGCTATATAGGAATGTGCCCAGCCCTACTGAATGTCCTTGATGTAACTTGGCGACTGTTCATCCTGACTATTTTTAATGCTGTGTTTAACCGGATGTATTACCCGACATCATGGTGTTATAATAAGCTTGTCATTTTGTTTAAATCAGGAGGACGAATGATGTGTAACAAATATAGGGGTATTAGCGTCATGGATACATTAGCAAAACTTTATGATAGATAAGATAAAACAAGTCATCAGAGACGCCCCAAACAGTGCAACGAAAATACTGAATAGACTGCAATTATGGTGGAATATAGACAAATGCCAAGCAGGTGCACAAAAGAAGAGAGGGTGTGTGGAGCAAATTACTACCTTAAGGTTAGTATGTGATTATGCAGCATATAAGAAAAGAAAACTCTATGTTTTGTTTGTTGACTTTAGTAAGGCAACAAATGATGATCGGGTCCCTAGGGGTAAATTAGTAGAAAGTCTAAAACATTCTGGATGTGGTAAAATGATGATCAAAGCTATAAAAACAATGTATACCTGCACTAAAAACGTTTTAAAGTCAGTCGTAATTGACTCTTCTATTGGTGTTCGTCAGGGGGCCCCGACCAGCTGCTTGCTTTTCACCTTGTATATTGATAACATGGTGAAGATGTTGAAAAATGAAATAACAGTAGACAGTTTTCTGGGAAATCTGCATGTTTTACTGTTAATGGATGATGCTGTGATATTATCAAGCAGTAGAGAAATGTGTGAGAAGAAGCTGAACATTGTGTTAGAGTACTGTAACCAATATGACATGGTTATTAATGAAAAGAAAACTACATTCTTTGTCATAAACGGTCAGGAAACAGATAGGCAGGTTCTGAGAACGGGAGGAGTAAGCGTGCGCTACGCGGCCAGATACCTGTACCTGGGCGCGTGGATCACCGACACCGCCAAGTTGGACGATGTATCAACTTGCACGAGGCTGGCAACGAGGCAGTAGTGAACAAATTTTCAATCTTTTGTGCGGCCAATACACAAATGCCATTTATGTGTAAGGAAAAAGTGTTCGATGCAGCAGTAACATCAGTGCTCCTATACAGTTGCGAATCATGGTTGAATAATAAGATAAAAAGCTTTGAAAGACAATATAATACACTAGTAAAGTTTTTAATGGCAGTAAGGAAAAACACCAGCATAAACTTGTGCATGAATGAAAGTGGCATCCTACCTATTCTAGAGTTAGTAAGAAAGCGAAGAAAAAAATTCTTAATATGCAAATTAGAAAATATAGATATGGATCAACCTTTCCATGTGGTATATGACCTGTGTAGACGGAAGAACACACCTAACACACCGAAAGAACACAACTATAGGTTCCTGTCTAATGAAATATCGTTAGTGCCTGACAATGACCCTTTAGATAAGATAAAACAAGTCATCAGAGACGCCCCAAACAGTGCAACGAAAATGACGACATATAAAAGTGACCTTAATCCAACGTTAACAGTGCACAAAGTATATACTGCTCATGCACATATACCAGACTACCAACGCGAGTCGTTCTCCAGGTTAAGACTAATGTCACACAGTCTCAGAATAGAGACAGGGAGGTGGAGTCGCACACCTGCCCAGCATAGAGTTTGTGTGTGCGACGGTAATCACGTGCAGACAGAACGACACGTGTTGGTGGAGTGTCCGCTAACGAATCACCTTCGGGACAAGTATTCTATGCTCAGATTTGGAAGTATCAATGATTTGTTAAGTGAAGATATTCACTTAAAGGAATTGTGTAATTTTGTGTTTGATGTAGTTGATATATATAAGTAATTGTTGTAGTCACCCCTACAATGTAATACAGGAAATTAATATTATTTTTGGACAAAGGAAAATAATGTAGATTTACTGTTAATTATGTATGTTAAATGTTATTTTTGTCAATAAACAACTATTACTACTACTGTGTGTGTGTGTGTGTGTGTGTGTGTGTGGATCGGACCACGGGAGGGGGTAGACGCGCGCCCCGTTACTCCGTGCCCGTGGATTACTACCTATACGAAGGAAAACAAAGTGATCCGTGCCCGTGGATTACTACCTATACGAAGGAAAACAAAGTGAGGAAAGAAAAACGTGGAAAATAATGCGATATAGAGGCCAGTGCTTCGCGTAAATAGCCGGGCCAAAAATGGACAACTTACCACCTGCGGATACTTACTGTACAATATGCAACAAACATTGTATACAGGAATGTTTGAAGTGGCAAAAATGTAAGAGATATATCCACGCTGACTGCTCTCAACTTCCTGCCTATGCCATAGTAAACTTTTTTAATACAAGGTGCCAATACACTTGTGAAGAATGTGTGAGAAAACAGCTGGGTGAAGATTGTGACCGGCTTTTTGCGCAGGTGTACACCTTGATAGAGAAAGAGAGAGCGACGAGAAAACAACAATTGGAGCAGCAAGGTGCAGAAAAAGACTTTGATAATATAAATGAACATGGTGATGAAAATGATGAAAGTGTTGCGCCAGACGAATCGTCCTTATTACCAAACCATCCTGGCAAACAAGACAACAACCAAACTACTACACCAAATACAAACGAGTCTAGTGGCCAACGGAAAGCTAAGGTATGCTACTTTTACAAAAACAACAAGTGTAAATATGGACTTAGTGGTCGTGATTGTTCATATGCTCATCCTAAACTGTGTAACAGGTACAAGATAAACGGTTGTGACCCAGTAAGAGGGTGTAAAAAGGGTAACAATTGCACTTTTCTACATCCATCATTATGCTATGGGTCAGAAAGAAAACGGGAATGCTTTAATATGGACTGTAAAAGACTACATTTGAAGGGCACTCGCCGTTATACATTTGACCAAACAACTACCGAACAACAAACAAGACAACAGGCAGCCTCCACCAAGCAACTACCCACTCGACCAACCATACCATTACCAGACCATCAACCACACAATGCATGGTCAAATGGACCACCTCATCAGATAGAAAAACAACAAACTAGTACTACAGAGTCTTTTTTACTTCAACAAATGCAGCAAATGCAACAAGTACAGCAACAAATATTACATATGCTGAAAACAATACCGTGGCAGGGGGCTCCTATGCACCCATTACAAGGATACCATCAACAGCCGGTGGCAGCACTGCCAACAACCTTTATAAAATAATTACCCTAAATATCGCTGGCCTTTTACCATACAAATTCAAAGGCAAAATAAAATTACTCACAGAAATGGCACAAACTGAAAATGCCGTTATAATCTCTCTAACAGAAACTCACCTAACAGAGGACATCCGAGAAGCTGAAATAGAAATACCAAACTTTGTACCATACAGAACAGATAGACCAAAACAAAAGAAAAAAGGTGGAGTCATTACCTACGTGGCGAACTACTTAGCAGCTAAGACAAAATTGCTCTTCTCAGAATCAAACTTGTACACAGAATGCCAAGTATTATATATTAAAGACATTGACTGGGTTTACATAAACATATACAGATCACCAGCATGTCCAACAAATAAATTTAACAAACAGCTAATAAAGATTAGTGAAGTAATTAGCTCACTACCATCACCTATGCCTACAATTATGCTCACCGGTGACTTGAACTTCCCGCTCATAGACTGGGAGCTGGAGAGTGTGTATGGAGGAGCAGGAGACATGCGGACTCAAGCAGAGGCTCTGCTGCAGTTTGCTGAGGAGCTCTGTTTAAATCAAGTTATAAACACTCCTACAAGAGGTCACAATATACTAGATATTGTAATGACAAACCATGATGACGTTCTACATAATATTGCTGTAAATAACACAAATTTTTCAGATCATAACATTATAACCCTGACGACCAACTTACCTACAAATGTGCAAACTTGGATTCCTTGCGCAGCACAACAGGCACCAAATTTCAGCCGACTGAACTTTCTCAGTGAGTCAGTCTGCTGGGAAAGTTTGAAGAGAGATCTCGGTGAAACGGATTGGGAACTACTCATGAAGGACTGCGATCCCGAGGCACAATATGACATACTGATGACGATATGCTTGGAAATATCAGAAAAATATGTACCATTGAGGAGGCCGTCTAAAAAGATCCCGTCTTACATTGGTAACATACCAAGGGACCGAAAAATTCTGATGCGTAAGCGAACAAAACTAAGAAAGAAACTCAGGAATATCATCAACACTGAAATACGGACACAAACCGAAAACAAAATTATCAGTATAGAAGAAAAACTAAAAAGATCAGTAGAATTAGAAAACGATCGAAAAGAAACAAATGCTGTGTCATGCATTAAAACAAATCCAAAATACTTCTACAAATATGCTGCAAACAAATCAATAGTGAGAGCAAGTGTTGGCCCACTGACTGACTCAGAAGGCCGAACCATAAACGAACCCCAGGAGATCGTTGAAGCACTACTGCTTCAGTACAAAAGTGTCTTCAGCGACCCTGTGATAGACAAAAGAATCAACTCGCCTGTCGACTTTTTCTGTCAAAACACAGACTGCACATCAAAACTAACAGACATAAACTTTAGCAGATACGACATAGAAGAAGCAACTAAAGAGGTGGCTACTAATTCGGCAGCTGGCCCGGATCATTTCCCTGCTATACTTCTCAAAAGTTGTGCTAAGGAACTGAGTGCTCCTTTGTTTATTTTTTACAGAAACTCCTTAGATACTAGTATAATACCAAAGCAATTAAAAAATGCCAACATCACACCAATTCACAAAGGAGGATCGAGAGCTGAAGCCAAAAATTATCGACCAGTTGCCTTGACTTCCCACATTATTAAAATCTTGGAGAGGATAATTGTTAAAAACATGGCTACATACCTCGAACAAAACAACAAAATGAACCAGAACCAGCATGGCTTTCGTGCTGGACGTTCATGCCTCTCACAATTACTCGCTCATTACGAAACAATTTTAGAAAAATTGGAATATAATAAAAGTGTTGATGTGGTCTACCTTGATTTTGCCAAAGCTTTCGACAAGGTGGACCACAGCATTTTGCTACACAAAACAAGACAGTTGGGCATTACTGGAAACCTCGGAAAATGGCTGTACGCTTTTCTCACTGACAGGGAGCAGTGCTTAGTGGCTGGTGGTGCAGTCTCTCAGCCATCGGGAGTTATCAGTGGGGTGCCACAGGGATCAGTGCTTGGACCCCTGCTCTTCCTGATACACATCGCTGACATCAACAGACATGTCTTACATTCGTCTGTAGCCTCCTTTGCCGATGACACCAGGGTTTTAAAGGAAGTTTCTTCATTATCTGATGCCGAACAATTACAAACTGATTTGGCATCACTTTACTCATGGGCAGAGCATAACAACATGTGTTTCAACAACAACAAATTTGAACATATACATTATACTTTAGGAGAAATCAACTACAATGCACATATCTATACAGCATCAGACAGTTCCCATATAGACACCAAGAAGCATATAAGAGACCTAGGAATCACTCTCAGTAGTGATGGAAACTTTACTCAACATATACATCAAGTAGTAAAGAAGGCACGAAGCCAGGCCGGCTGGATTCTCCGCACTTTCCGGACACGTGAAATACGCCCTATGCTGACCTTATACAAGTCACTTGTGATACCATTGCTGGAGTACTGCTGTCAGCTGTGGAGTCCGTGGAGAGCAGGAGAGAAACAGTCACTTGAAGCAGTACAACGATCGTTTACCAGTAGAATATCTGACGTCCGACATCTCGACTACTGGGCAAGGTTACATGAACTTGACATGTACTCACTAGAAAGGCGTAGAGAGAGGTACGCTATATTATACATATACAAAATATTGACTGGAAGAGCTATAAACAACCTAAATATACGGTTTAGCATCCACCAGCGACGTGGTCGGCTCTGCCATATAGAAAGGATCTACCCCAGAGCAAATGCAAGAATCAAGACACTCAAAGAAAACGCCTTCTCTGTAAGAGGTCCACTCATCTTCAATGCACTGCCCAGGTACCTACGTGACTCAACAGAACATTTGAATGGCTTTAAAAAACAGCTAGATAAATTTCTACAAACAATAACCGATCAACCCAAGCTGCCGCACTATCACCTCAGCGCTGCCAGCAATAGCATCATAGACCAGCTGGCACAGAGACGAGCAGATGGGCTGTATTAGTGGCGGCGCATCAGCGTGACCACGGGTGGCAACTGCTGCCTGAAACCAACACCACAGGAACCACAGGTGTGTGTGTGTGTGTGTGTGTGTGTGTGTGTGTGTGTGTGTGTGTGTGTGTGTGTGTGTGTGTGTGTGCGTGCGTTTGTGTGTGTGTGTGTGTGTGTGTGTGTGTCCATTGGATTGCACAATGTGAGAAAGAAAGGCCTAATATCTGATACGTGGGATCTACGATATTAATCTGATTTTTGGACTATGGTAGGGGCTTGTTCCACCTTTGTGTTGTGTGTGTCTGCGTGTCTGTGAGTGGAATCCATCTTTACATACGAAGAGTACTCCATACATGGACTGACAAGGACTTTTTACAGAGTAAGCAGTTGGAGGATGAGAAAACCTGGTGGACACGCCTCAGAATTCCAAACTTCATAGAAACTGTTTTAGCAAGATATGAAATATAAAATTTCCTGTTTAGACTATTAGTAAAAGAAAGACAGATGGTATTCCTTGTAGAAGTTAGGGTAAAATAGGGTGTCTTTAAAGAAAAGGGGATGGTTCTCCTGAAGGATCTATGAGGTGCAAACAGAGTTTCGAGAGCGACTCTCAGACTTGCAGGCTGAGTTCTTTCGTAAGATTTCAGATTTAGGGCGTCTGTGGTGGCCAGGGGCGCCAGTAGAAGGATAGGTACCAAGAAGCAGAGGAAGAGGGGGCACCAAGAGGAAGAACGTTCTCCTTAAGGAGCCACGTCCCGTGGAGACGAGTAATGCCTTCAGTGCGTTAGAGGAGGAGGACTGTCCACTGGCCCCACTAGAATGGACAATGAAAGGAAGGAAGGGGCAGACGCCGTTTCCCTGTCCCAAGGTAGAGTGCTTGTTCTTGGGGATTGTCAAGTTAGGCATTTAGATAGTGCGTTTTGTGCTAGAGATAGGAATTGTAGGATCAGGGTGTGTCTTCCGGGTGTGGGTTTAGATAAGATAGCTGCGAGGCTCAACATGTGCTTGGGTAATGATGGAACCAAACCCAATATATTTATCAGCGCTGGGGGGGGGGGGGGGGGGCGTTTGTAAGTCAAAATTGAGGAACTTTTTAGGTTTCGATAAGCTCCAGATAAGATAAAGGGCAGGGTCGGGATTTCTGTGGTGTGAAATGTCTTTCCACGACGAGGACTTACAGCTGAATGGCTTTCCAGGGTTATGCAGTGAATTGCAGGTTTGTGTATCACTGTAAAGACAAAATATGGACATTCATAGAGAAATAGGACCTCTTCTATGGCAAGGACACCCTTATTGCCAGGGAGGGAGGGTATTTATCCCGTCAAGGTGTCCATGTTATGGCTGGAAGATATGAGAGGAAATTATATACACTCCAGCGCTTTTTTCGTTAGTCAGGAGATGATTAAGACTTCTAGGAAAGACAGAGTAGACAAAATTGCGAAGTGTAAAACAGTAAAAATCAAGGCGAAGTTATGAAAAAGCGCATATATTTATTATACAATCTGTAGAAGTATTTTGTATAAGATATATTTGCTTAGGGAAGTAGGGTGTGTGCAAAACTTCTATATCATTGCATTAACGGAAACTTGATCAGAATTGTTACGAAAATTATTTAGTTTAAAATTGATGGTTACACACTATTTCATATGAACACGGAAAACAGGAAAGGTGAAGGAGTTGTGTTTTACGTTTGAGACACACTACAATGTTGCCCAAGCAGTATAATCCAGAATAATAAGCATATCCAGTATAATTTCATAAAACAGATAATCTACAAGATTTGATTCTGACAAACAAGGGAGAACTAATTACGCAAGTGGAAGTCGAAGGGCAACAAAATAACAGCGACCATAGTGAAATTAGAAATGAAATTAAGTGAATGATGCTAGAAACAGAAATATGAGGGAGATTTTGAAGAATTAAAAAGGTAACTACAGGTAAATGACCGGCACCAGAAATCAGAAGGGTCAGGATGGAAGAAGAAGAGGGAAGGTTGGGTTAAAGGAAGGTGAAGAGGATTTAAACCTATTAAATAATAATCAGCTAAAAATGTCTAAAGATTAACAAGAAAACCTAAAAACAATTATGATATTAAGGTAGCCAGTCAAGCAAAAATGGAATACAAGAGATTTTTCTCAATTTTATAATAGAAAGACTAGGGAAGAACTAGGCCCATCAAACACAGCTAATCTAGAGCTGGTTACTTCTGCGGACGGGATAAGCGAAATATTGAATGAGTATTTCCTAGCTTTCTTCCCTCAGGAAAACATGCATGATATACTGGATAGTGAGCAGACTCAGAGAGGAGGAAAGTGAGAAGCTATTTTCCCGTAACTAAAGGAATGATAGAAAAAGAGATAAAGACAAAAAACGTTCAAATCACCAGGACCCGATGAAATACATTCAAGAATACTTAGAGAATGTAAAAACATCGTTAATCAAACGTTAGCAAGTCTTTAGAATTTTATTAGTCTCAAGTGAGGTTCCATAGCTATGGAGACAGGCAAACGTTGTACCGATATTTAAGAAAGGGGATGAAACGCTTCCAACTAATTGTTTACTAGTCAGCTGAACTTCAGTTGTAGGGGAATTAATGGATTCGAAAAAAGCAAAGAAAACCAGAGAGTATCTAGACACCTTTAATTTGATCAATCGCTCTAATCATGGGTTCATGGAAGAAAATAGTGTCTTACAAAGTTTTTGAGTTTCTATTGTAAAATGTATGAGGGAACAGATAATTGTGAGTTATGACATCCTTTACCTACATTTTAATGAAGCATTTGATAAAGTAACCCCTCAGAGGCTTTTAAAAAGGGTTGAGGCGCACGGGAAAGATGAAAATATATTAGGATGACAAAAAGAAAAGATGTACTAAACGCCTCTAATTTAAAGTGGGGTCAGGTAATTAGTGGGGTGCCACAGGGGTCAGTTTTAGGCCCCCCCCCCCCTCTCTCTCTCTCTCTCTCTCTCTCTCTCTCTCTCTCTCTCT
>JAHFWG010000171.1:102866-116863 GCA_020233015.1 Callinectes sapidus | reverse complement strand
TAGTAGTAGTAGTCGTAATGATAAAAAGTGATAATATTACTAATCATAATAATAATAATAATAATATAATAATAATAATAACAATAGTAATGATTGTAATAATGATAATAATGATGATGATAATGATATTAATCATAGAAATAATAATAATGATATAATAATAATAATAATAATAATAATAATAATAATAATAATAATAATAATGATAATAATAATAATATAAAATAATAATAATAATAATAATAATAATAATAATAATAATAATAATAATAATAATAATAATAATAATAATAATAATAATAATAATAATAATAAAAATATATAATAAATACATGACTGGTAATATTACATTTATAATGTAATTGGAGGTAGTACAGGTTACAAACACTAAAGGTACAATTGACTAATTTACAATTTCTATTGTAGAGATAGTATATACTTTTTGAAACAATTTTTAAAGGATGTTAATATTGGCTGTGTTTTAATGTGTTGGGGTATTGTGTTCCACAATTTAGGTCCAGTGTACGATAGAGAGTGTTGATGCAGGGATATGGTGTGGAGAGGTTAAGAGACATTAAGGTTACGAGACATTAAGGTTAAGGTTAAGATTAAGAGACATTAAGGTTTTGATAGGATCGTGTTGGGTAGTTATGGTTCGGCTGTAATACCTGTATGTGTCAATTTAGTGTTTTATACATATGAATACCAATATGCAATTTGCATATTGGTATTGATATTAATATGCATAAGTGCATATCCAGCATATGCAAAAATTTGCTTAAATTATCTCCTTTCCAGCGTTTTTAGGAGAATTAACATCTTATTTTAGAAAGGCCATCTTTTATTTAGTTCAGAAAATAGTAATATATGCCATTTCACGATAAAAGTTCCTTTTCACCGAAAAAGTGAATTTTTCGATGATTTTCTGCTTATTTCATTGTTTTCATAAAAAAAATAAACAAAAAACACTGAATATTGCGAAAATATACTTTTTTTGAAAAGAAAAAAATCATAAACGACGTGTTTTTCTCTTTCAAGTTACATAAACTACCCCATTTAAACCTTTTTATTGGTTTTAACAACATTTTGAAGAAAATCCCTTTTTAATGTTACAATAAATATAATACAAGCAATTTCAATGAAAAAAAATATATTTCTTTTAGAAAAAGGATTTTTCAGTGTTATTTCTTTTCATTTCCATGTTTTGATTGAAAATGAAGAGAAAAGCAAGAAATATAGTAACTTTTTATTGATATTAATTTTTTTCTCTCAAAATTGCATAAATTATCCCCTTTCCAGCGTTTTTAGGAGAATTAATATCTTATCTTAGAAAGACCATCTTTTATTTATTTCAGAAAAAAAAAATATATATGCTCATTTCACGAAAAAAGTTCCTTTTCACCGAAAAAGTAAAATTTTCGATGATTTTCTGCTTATTTCATTGTTTTCATCAAAAAATAAACAAAAAACATTGATTATTATGACACTATACTTTTTCTGAAAAAAAAAAAATCATAAATGACGTGTTTTTCAACGTTTTTAGGAGTATTAACGCCATTTTAAACAAAACCCCCTTTTACAAGTATAATATAGGCAATTTGAATAAAGAAGAATATTCTGCCTAAAAAGTTGTTTTTCTCGAAAATATTTTTTTCTCTAAAATTGCAATAAAAAGTAAATATATTTCTTGCCTTTTCCTTTATTTTCAATCAAAACATGGAAATGTAAAGAAAAAACAGTGAAAAAATCTTTTTCTAAAAGAAATATATTTTCCTTTTATTGAAAGGGCTTGTATTACATTTTATGCAACATGAAAAAGGGATTTTCTTCAAAATGTTGTTAAAACCAATAAAAAGGTTTAAAGAGGGTAGTTTATGTAACTTTAAAAAGAAACAAAATATATAGTGTATTTGTCTTGTTTTTAATTGAAACATGAAAATTAAAAGAAAAATACTGAAAAAATCACTTTTGGATGTAAAAACATATTTTTTTCTAAATCTCTGAAAAACACTGAAAAAAGGGTCGTTTATGCAGTTTTAGAGAAAAAAAATATTATCATAAAATAAGGATAAAAACATAAAAAAATGGTAGTTTGTGCAATTTTAGAAAAAAGAAATATTGTCGCAAAAAATGTATTTTTTGGTTTTCTTCCACCAACAAATGAAAATATGATAAAAACATTGAAAAAGTCACTTTTTAGGCAGAACTTTGTCTTTATACAAATTGCATATATTATACTTGTAAAATAGGGTTTTGTGTAAAATGCCGTTAATACTCCTAAAAACGTTGAAAAACACGTCATTTAAGAAATTTTTGAGAAAAAAAAGTATATTGTCGCAATATTCATTGTTTTTTGTTTATTTTTTTATGAAAACAATGAAATAAGCAGAAAATCATCGAAAAATCTACTTTTTCGGTGAAAAGGAACTTTTTTCGTGTAATGGCATATATTTTTTTCTCCTTAACTAAAAAATGATGGTCTTGCTTAGATGAGATGTTAATTCTCCTAAAAACGCAGAAAAGGGGATAATTTATGCAGATTTGAGAGAAAAAAATGAATTGCAATAAAAAGTTAATATATTTCTTGCTTTTTTCTTAATTTTCAATCAAAACATGGAAATGTAAAGAAAAAACACTGAAAAATCCTTCTTCTAAAAGAAATATATATATTTTTTTCATTGAAATGGCTTGTATTACATTTTATGTAACATGAAAAAAGCATTTTCTTCAAAATGTTGTTAAAACCAATAAAAAGGTTTAAATAGTGTAGTTTATGTAACTTTAAAGTGAAAAAAATATAGAGTGTATTGGTCTTGTTTTTAATTAAAACATGAAAAATAAATTAAAATTACTAAAAAACTCACTTTTGGATGTAAAAACATACTTTTTTCAAAATCTCTCAAAAAACATTGAAAAAAGAGTCATTTATGCAGTTTTAGAGAAAAAAATATATAATCGTAAAATAAGGATAAAAACATAAAAATGGATAGTTTGAAATTTTAGAGAAAAGAAATATTGTCGCAAAAAATAATGTTTTTTTTTTTTACTTTCTTCAACAAACAAATGAACATATGATAAAAACATTGAAAAAGTCACTTTTTAGGCACAAAATTTGTCTTTATACAAATTGCATATATTACACTTGTAAAAGGGGCTTTTGTGTAAAATGCCGTTAATACTCCTTAAAACGTTGATAAACACGTCATTTATGAAATTTTTGAGAAAAAAATATATTGTCGCAATATTCATTGTTTTTTGTTTATTTTTTTATGAAAACAATGAAATAAGCAGAAAATCATCGAAAAATCTACTTTTTCAATGAAAACTCCCTTTTTCAAGTATAACATAATTATATTATACTTGTAAAAAGGAATTTTGTGTAAAATGCCTATAATACTCCTAAAAACTTTGAAAAACCCGTCATTTATGAAATTTTTTAGAAAAAAAATATATTGTCGCAATATTTATTGTTTTTTTTTTATGAAAACAATGAAATAAGCAGAAAATCATCGAAAAATCAACTTTTTCGGTCAAATGGAAATTTTTTTCGTGAAATGGCATATATTCCTTTCTTCTTAACTAAAAAAAGATGGTCTTTCTTAAATGAGATGTTAATTCTCATAAAAACGCTGAAAAGGGGATAATTTATTTAATTTTGAGAGAGAAAAAAATGAATTGCAATAAAAATTTATATATTTCTTGGTTATTCCTTCATTTTAAATCAAAACATTGAAATGTAAAGAAAAAACACAGAAAAATCCTTTTTCTAAAAGAAATATATATTTTTGTGATTGAAATAGCTTGTATTACATAAATATAATGTAACATGAAAAAGATATTTTTTTCAAAATGTTGTTAAAACCAATAAAAAGGTTTAAATAGGGTAGTTTATGTAACTTTTAAAAGAAAAAAAATATATAGTGTATTGGTTTTCTTTTTTAATTAAAACATGAAAATTAAAATAACATTTCTGATAAATTCACTTTTCGATGTAAAAACGTACTTTTTTTCTAAATCTCAGAAAAAACATTAAAATAAGAGTCATTTATGCAGTTTAAGAGAAAAAAAAAATCCTAAAATAAAGATAAAAACATAAAAATGGGTAGTTTGTGCAATTTTAGAGAAAAGAAATATTGTCGCAAAAAATAATGTATTTTTTGGTTTTCTTCCACCAACAAATGAATATAAGATAAAAACATTGAAAATGTCACTTTTTAGGCAGAAATTTTGTCACAAAACCCCCTTTTACAAGTATAATATTAGCAATTTGTGTAAAGACAAAATTTCTGCCTAAAAAGTGAGAAATATGAGAAAAATGAGTTTTTCAGTAATTTTCTTTTAATTTTCATGTTTTAATTAAAAACAAGACCAATACACTATACATTTTTTTCTCTTAATGTTACATAAACTACCCCATTTCAATGAAAAAAAAGTATATGTTTTTTAGAAAAAGTATTTTTCAGTGTTTTTTCTTTACATTTCAATGTTTTTTATTGAAAATTAAGGAAAAAGCAAGAAATATATCAACTTTTAATTGCAATTCATTTTTTTCTCTCAAAATTCAATAAATTATCGCCTTTTCCGCGTTTTTAGGAGAATTAACATCTCATCTAAGAAAGACCATATTTTTTTAGTTAAAAAGAAACGAATATATGCCGTTTCACTAAAAAAAATTCCTTTTCACCGGAAAAGTAGATTTTTCGAAGATTTTCTGCTTATTTCATTGTTTCCATAAAAAAATAAACAAAACACAATGAATATTGCGACAATTTACTTATTTCAAAAAATTTTCATAAATGACGTGTTTTTCAACGTTTTTAGAAGACATTAACGGCATTTTACGCAAAACCCCCTTTTACAAGTATAATATATACAATTTGTATTAAGACAAAATTTCTGCCTAAAAAGTGACTTTTTTAATGTTTTTATCTTATTTTCATTTGTTGGTAAAAGAAAACCAAAAGATACTTTCTTTTTTGCGACGATATTTCTTTTCTCTAAAATTGCATAAACTACCCATTTTTATATTTCTATCCTTATTTTATGATAATATTTTTTTTTCCCTAAAACTGCATCAATGACCCTTTTTTCAATGTTTTTTAGAGATTTAGAAAAAAGTAGGTTTTCACATCCAAAAGTGAGTTTTTCAGTAATTTTCTTTTAATTTTCACGTTTTAATTAAAAACAAGACCAATACACTATAAATTTTTTTCTATTTAAAGTTACATAAACTACCCTAATTTTCATGTTTTAATTAAAAACAAGACCAACACACTGTGTAGTTTTTTTCTTTTTAAAGTTACACAAACTACCCTATTTAAATTTTTTTATTGGTTTTAACAATTTTTTTTATTGGTTTTAACAACATATTGAAGAAAATCCCTTTTTCATGTTACATAAAATGTAATACAAGAAATTTCAATGTAGAAAATATATATTTCTTTTAGAAAAAGGATTTTTTTAGTGTTTTTTTTCTTTACATTTCCATGTTTTGATTAAAAATGAAGGAAAACGCAAGAAATATACTAACTTTTTATTGCAATTCATTTTTTTTTTCTCTCAAAATTGCATAAATGATCCCCTTTTCAGCGTTTTCAGGAGAATTAACTTCTTACCTAAGAAAGACCATATTTTTTTAGTTAAGAAGAAAGGAATATATGCCATTTCACGAAAAAAAGATCCTTTTCACCGAAAAAGTAGACTTTTCGATGATTTTCTGCTTATTTCATTGTCTTCATAAAAAAAATAAACAAAAAACAATGAATATTGCGACAATATACTTTTTTCTCAAAAACTACATAAATGACGTTTTTTAACGTTTTTAGGAGTATTAACGGCATTTTACACAAAACCCCCTTTTACAAGTATAATATATGCAATTTGTATAAAGAAAAAATTTCTGCCTAAAAAGTGACTTTTCAATGTTTTTATCTTATTTACATTTGTTGGTGGAAGAAAACCAAAAAATACATTCTTTTTTGCGATTACTTTTCTTTTCTCTATTATTGCACAAACTACCCATTTTTATGTTTTCATCCTTATTTTACGATAATATATTTTTTCTCTAAAACTGAATAAATGATTATTTTTTCAATGTTTTCAGAGATATAAGAAAAAAAGTATGTTTTTACATCCAAAAGTGAGTTTTTCTGTAATTTTCTTATAATTTTCATATTTTAATAAAAAAACAAGTCAAATACACGATATATTTTTTTCTCTTTAAAGTTACATAAACTACGCTAATTAAACCTTTTTATAGGTTTTAACAATATTTTGAAGAAAATTCCTTTTTCATGTTGCATAAAATGTAATACAAGTCATTTCAATGCTATTAAAATTACATATATTATACTTGTAAAAAGGGGTTGATTTTAAAATGGCGTTAATCCTCCTAAAAACGTTGAAAAACACGTCATTTATGATTTTTTTTTCTGAAAAAGTATATTGTCGAAATATTCAGTGTTTTTTTTATTTTTTTTTATGTAAACAATGAAATAAGCAGAAAATCACCGAAAAATTCACTTTTTCGGTGAAAAGGAACTTTTTTCGTGAAATGGCATATATATATTTTTTTCTGAACTAAATAAAAGAAGGTCTTTCTAAGATAAGATATAAATTCTCCTAAAAACGCTGGAAAGGGGATAATTTATGCAATTTTGAGAGAAAAAAATGAATTGGAATAAAAAGTTAATATATTTCTCGAATTTTCCTTCATTTTCAATCAAAACATGGAAATAAAAAGAAAAAACACTGAAAAATCCTTTATCTAAAAGAAATATATACTTTTCCTTGAAATGGCTCGTATTACATTTACTGTAACATTAAAAAGGGATTTATTCAAAATGTTGTTAAAACCAATAAAAAGGTTTAAATAGTGTAGTTTGTGTATGTTTAAAGAGAAAAACGATACGCTATATCGTATTGTTCATGTTTTTAATTAAAACATGGAAATTCAAAGAAAATTACTGAAAAACTCACTTTTGGATGTAAAAAGTTATTTTTTTACAAAGGGAAGATGGATTTGTCATAAAAATATTATAAAACCCTTAAAAACCTTGAAAAATGGATAATTCAAATCGCATATGTTATACTTGTATAAGTGGGTTTTGTGTAAAAATCCGCTAATAATATTAAAAACTGAAAAAAATCTAATTTTTGAAATTTTAGATAAAAAAAAAAAGTATATTGTAACATGAAAAAGTTATTTTCTACAAAACATTTTTAAACGTCAAAAAAGGTTGAAAATGGGTACTTTGTATAGTTTCAGAGAAAGAAAATGTATATAGTGTTTATTTTATTGTTTTTAATCAAATCATTTAAATCAATAGAAAAATATTAAGAAATGACTTTTGGTGTAAAATCATTTATTTTTTTTCGAAAAAGAGATGGTTTTCCGTTAAAATATGTTAATTTCCGAAAAATATTGAAAAAAGGGTCATTTGTGCAGTTTTAGAGAAAAAAAAAATGTTATCGTAAAATAAGGATGAAAGTAAAAAAATGGGTCATTTTTGCAATTTTGAGAGAAAAAAATATTGTCGAGAAAAGAATTCATTTTTAAGGTTTTCTTCCACGAACAAATGAAAATAAGAAATAAACATTGAAAAAGTAACTTTTTAGGCAGAGTTTTTTACTTTATTCAAATTGCATATATTGTACTTGTAAAAGGCAGTTTTGTTTAAAATGGCGTTAATACTCCTAAAAACGTTGAAAAACACGTCATTTATATAAAGATTTTTTTTCAGAAAAAGTATATTGTCACACTATACCGTGTTTTTTTGTTTATTTTTTTCATGAAAACAATGAAATAAGCAGAAAATCATCGAAACATTCACTTTTTCGGTGAAAAGGAACTTTTTTCTTGAAATGGCATATATTTATTTTTTCTGAACTAAAATAAAAGATGGTTTTTCTAAGATAAGAAGTTAATTCTCCTAAAAACGCAGGGAAAAGGGATAATATTTTAAATTTTGAGAGAAAAAAATGAATTGCAATAAAAAGTTAATATATTTCTTGCTTTTTCCTTTATTTTCAATCAAGACATTTAAATTAAAAGAAAAAACACTAAAAATCCTTTTTCAAAAAGAAATATATATTTTTTTTCTTTGAAATGGCTTGTATTACATTTAATGTAACATTAAAAAGCGATTTTCTTCAAAATGAAATTCAAAGAAAATTACTGAAAAACTCTCTTTTGGAGATAAAAAACAAACTTTTTTTTCTAAGGAAAGATGGATTTGTCATAATAATATAGTAAAACCCTCAAAAACGTTGAAAAATTGATAATTCAAATCGCATATATTATACTTGTAAAGGGGTGTTTTGTGTAAAATGCCGTTAATACTCTTAAAAACTGAAGAAAACCTAGTTTATAAAATTTTAGATAAAAAAAAGTATATTGTAAGATGAAAAAGTAGTTTTCTACAAAATATTTTTTAACGTCCAAAAAGATAAAAAATGCGTACTTTGTACAGTTTCAGAGAAAGAAAATGTATGTAGTGTTTATTTTTTTGTTTTTAATCAAAGCTTTGAAATCAATAGAAAATTATTAAAAAATGACTTTTTGGTGTAAATTTTTTTTTTTTTTTTTTGGTAAAAGACATGATTTTCTTTGAAAAGTTGTAAATCTCCGAAAAACATTGAAAAAAGGGTCATTTTTGCAGTTTTAGAGAAAAAAGAAAATATTATCGTAAAACAAGTATAAAAGTATTAAAATGGGTAATTTGTGCAGTTTTAGAGAAAAAAATATTGTCGAGAAAAAGAATATTTTTTTTGTTTTCTTCCACCAATAAATAAGAATAAGAAAAAAACATTGAAAAAGTCAATTTTTAGGTAGAACTTTCTTCTTTATTCAAATTGCATATATTTTACTTGTAAAAAGGGATTTTGTTTAAAATGGCGTTAATACTCCTAAAAACGTTGAAAAACACGTCATTTATGATTTTTTACAGAAAAGTATATTGTCGCAACATTCAGTGTTTTTGTTTATCTTTTCATGAAAACAATGAAATAAGCAGAAAACTATCGAAAAATTCACTTTTTCGGTGAAAAGGAACTTTTTTCGTTAAATGGCATATATTCCTTTTTTCTGAACTAAATAAAAGATGGTCTTTCTAAGATAATATGTTAATTCTCCTAAAAACGATGAAAAGGGGATAGTTTATGTAATTTTGAGAGAAAAAAATGAATTGCAATAAAAATTTAATATATTTCTTGCTTTTTCCTTTATTTTCAATCAAAACATGGAAATGAAAAGAAAAAACACAGAAAATCCTATTTCTAAAAAATATATATATTTTGTTTCCTTGAATTGGCTTGTATTACTTTTAATGTAACATTAAAAAGGTATTTTCTTCAAAATGTTGTTAAAAGCAATAAAAAGGTTTAAATAGGGAAGTTTATGTAACTTTAAAGAGAAAAACAATACGCTATAGCGTATTGTTCATATTTTTAATTAAAACATGGAAATTCAAAGAAAATTAATGAAAAAACTCACTTTTGGAGGTAAAAACATACTTCTTTTTCTAAGAGAAGATGAATTTGTCATAAAAATATTGTAAAACCCTTAAAAACGTTGAAAAACGGATAACTTGTACTTGTAAAAGGAAGTTTTGTGTAAAATGACGTTAATACTCTTAAAACCTGAAAAAACCTAGTTTATGAAATATTTAGATAAAAAATATATATTGTAACAAAAAAGTTGTTTTCTACAAAATATTTTTAAACGTCCTAAAAGGTTAAAAATGGGTACTTTGTACAGCTTCAGGGAAAGAAAATGTATACAGTATTTATTTTCTTGTTGTTAATCAAAACATTGAAATCAATAGAAAATTAATAAAAAATGACTTTTGATGCAAAATCATTTTTTTTTTTTTTTTGTAAAAGAGATGGTTTTATTTGAAAATTTGTAAATCTCCGAAAAACATTGAAAAAGGGTCATTTATGCAGTTTTAGAGAAAAAAAATATATTTTCGTAAAATAAGGATAAAAACATAAACATATGTAATTTGTGCTATTTTAGACAAAAAAAATATTGTCGAGAAAAAGAATGTTTTTTTTTTTTTTCACCAACAAATGAAAACAAGAAAAAAACATTGAAAAAGTCACTTTTTAGGCAGAATTTTCTTATTTATTCAAATTACATATATTATACTTGTAAATGCGGGTTTTGTTTAAATTGTCGTTAATGCTCCTAAAATCGTTGAAAAACACGTCATTTATGATTTTTTTAAGAAAAAGTATATTGTCGCAATATTCAGTGTTTTTTGTTTATTTTTTTATGAAAACATTGAATTAAGCACCGAATAAGAAGATTTTTCGATGATTTTTTTGCTTATTTCATTGTTTTCATAAAAAAAATAAAAAAACAATGAATATTGCGACAATATACTTTTTTTCTCAAAAATTTCATAAATGACGTGTTTTTCAACATTTTTAGGAGTATTAACGGCATTTTACACAAAAACCCCTTTTACCATTATAATACATGCAATTTGTATAAAGACAAAATTTCTGCCTAAAAAGTGACTTTTTCAATGTTTTTATTTTATTTTTATTTGTTGGTGGAAAAAAAACAAAAAATACATTCTTTTTTAGGACAATATTTCTTTTCTCTAAAATTGCACAAACTACCCATTTTTTGTTTTTATCCATCTCAACTAAGTAAGACCACGTTTTTTTAGTTAAGTGAAAGAAATATATGCCATTTCACGAAAAAAAATTCCTTTTCACCGAAAATGTGAATGTTTCGATGATTTTCTGCTCATTTCATTGTTTTCATAAAAAAAAATAAACAAAAAACACTGTATAGTGTGACAATATACTTCTCTGAAAAAAAATCACAAATGACGTGTTTTTCAACGTTCTAAGGAGTATTAACGCCATTTTAAACAAAACCGCCTTTTACAAGTATAATATATGCAATTTGTATAAAGACAAAATTTCTGCCTAAAAAGTGACTTTTTCAAAGTTTTTATCTTATTTTCATTTGTTGGTGGAAGAAAACCAAAAATACATTTTTTTTTTTTTTGCGACAATATTTATTTTCTCTAAAATTGCAAAAACTACCCATTTATATGTTTTATCCTTATTTTACGGTAATATATATTTTTTCTCTAAAACTGCATCAATGACCCTTTTTAAAAAAAATTTCATAGATTTCGAAAAAAAGTTTGTTTTTACATCCAAAATTAAGTTTTTTAAGTAATATTCTTTTAATTTTCATGCTTTGATTAAAAACTAGTCCAATACACTATATATTTTTTTTCTGTTTAAAATTACATAAACTACCCTATTTCAACCTTTGCATTGATTTTAAGAACATTTTGAAGAAAATTCCCTTTTCATAATACATAAAATGTAATACAAGCCGTTTCAATTAAAATATACATATATATATTTTTTTTAAAGGATTTTTCAGTTTTTTTTTTGTTTTGTTTTACATTTCCATGTTTTGATTGAAAATTAAGGAAAAAGCAAGAAATATATTAACTTTTTATTGCAATTCATTTTTTTCTCTCAAAATTCCATGAATTATCCCCTTTTCAGCGTTTAAAGGAGAATTAACATCTCATCTGAGAAAGACCATCTTTTTTAGTTAAGAAGAAAAAATTATATGCCATTTCATGAAAAAAGTTCCTTTTCACCGGAAAAGTAGATTTTTCGATGATGTTTTGCTTATTTCATTGTTTCCATAAAAAATAAACAAAAAACAATAAATATTGCGACAATATACTTTTCTCTCAATATTTTCATAAATGACGTGTTTTTCAACGTTTATAGGAGTATTAACGGCATTTTACACAAAACCCCCTTTTACAATTATCAGATATACAATTTCAATTAACAGAAAATTTCTGCCTAAAAAGTGACTTTTTCAATGTTTTTATCTTATTTTCATTTGTTTGTAGAAGAAAACCAAAAAATACATTCTTTTTTGCGACGATACTTCTTTTCTCTAAAATTGCAGAAACTACCCATTTTTATATTTATATCCTTATTTTTCGATAATATATTTTTTTCTCTAAAACTTCATAAATAACCCTTTTTTCAATGTTTTTCAGAGATTTAGAAAAAAAGTATGTTTTGGTATCGAAAATTTCAGTAATTTTCTTTTAATTTTCATATTTTAATTAAAAACAAGACAAATACACTATAATTTTTTTGCTATTTAAATTTTCATAAACTACCCTATTTAAACCTTTTTATTGGTTTGAACAATATTTTGAGGAAAATCTCTTTTTCACGTTACATAAAATGTAATACAAGCCATTTCAATGAAAAAATTTATTTTTCTTTTAGAAAAAGGATTCTTCAGCGTTTTTTCTTTACATTTCAATGTTTTGATTAAAATAAAGGAAAAAGCAAGTAATATATTAACTTTTTTTTCGCAATTCATTTTTTTTCTCTCAAAATATAATAATTTATCCCCTTTTCAGCGTTTTTAGGAGTATTAACATCTCATCTAAGAAAGACCATCTTTTTTTAGTTAAGGACAAAGGAATATATGCCATTTCACGAAAAAAGTCCTTTTCACCAAAAAAGTAGATTTTTCGATGATTTTCTGCTTATTTCATTGTTTTCATAAAAATAAAACAAACAAACCAATGAATATTACGACGATATACTTTTTCTCAAAAATTTCATAAATAACGTGTTTTTCAACGTTTTTAGGAGTATTAACGGCATTTTACAGAAAATCCTCTTTTACAAGTATAATATATGCAATTTGTAAAAAGATAACATTTCTGCCTTAAAAGTTAGTTTTTCAATGTTTTTATCTTATTTTCCTTTGTTGGTGGAAGAAAGCCAAAAAGAAAAAAAAAATTTTTTTTACTATATTTCTTTTCTCTAAAATTGCTCAAACTACCCATTTTTATATTTCTATCCTTATTTTACGATAATATATTTTTTTCTCTAAAACTGGATAAATGACCCTTTTTTCAATGTTTTTCAGATATTTAGAAAAAAATTACGTTTTGACATCCAAAATGAGTTTTTCAGTCATTTTCTTTTAATTCTCATGTTTTAATTAAAAACAAGACCAATACACTATATATTTTTTTCCCTTTAAAGTTACATAAACTATCCTATTTAAACCTTTTTATTGGTTTTAACAACAATTTTGAAGAAATCTCTTTTTCATGTTACATAAAATGTAATACAAGCCATTTCAATGAAAAAAAATTTAGGAGAAAAAAGAAATCTCTTTTTTCATGTTACATAAAATGTAATAGAAGCCATTTCAATGAAAAAAAAATTATATTTCTTTTAGAAAAAGGATTCTTCAGTGTTTTTTCTTTACATTTCCATGTTTTGATTGAAAATGAAGGAAAAAGCAAGAAATATTCTAACTTTTTATTGCAATTCATTTTTTTTTCTCTCAAAATTGAATAATTTATCCCATTTTCTGCGTTTTTAGGAGTATTAACATCTCATCTAAGAAAGACCATCTATTTTTAGTTACAAAGAAAGGAATATATGCCATTTCACAAAAAAAGTTCCTTTTCACCGAAAAAAAAAAATTTCGATGATTTTCTGCTTATTTCATTGTTTTTATAAAAAAATAAACAAAAAGCAATGAATATTGCGACAATATACTTTTCTCTAAAATTTCACAAATAACGTGTTTTTCAACGGTTTTAGGAGTATTAACGGCATTTTACACAAAACCCTCTTTTACAAGTATAATATATGGAATTTGTATAAAGATAAAATTTCTGCCTAAAAAGTTACTTTTTCAATGTTTTTATCTTATTTTCATTTGTTGGTGGAAGAAAATAAAAAAAAAATTCTTTTTTTTTTAATATATTTCTTTTCTCTAAAATTGCACAAACTACCCATTTTATGTTTTTATCCTTATTTTACGATAATATATTTTTTTCTCTAAAACTGCATAAATGATCCTTTTTTCAGGGAGTTTCAGAGATTTAGAAAAAAAGTATGTTTTTGCATCAACAATTGAGTTTTTCTGTAATTTTCTTTTAATTTTCATGTTTTAT
>JAHFWG010000171.1:73586-102766 GCA_020233015.1 Callinectes sapidus | reverse complement strand
TAAAAAACAAGACCAATACACTATATATTTTTTTCTCTTTAAAGTTACATAACCTACCCTATTTAAACCTTTTTATTGGTTTGAACAGCATTTTGACGAAAATCCCTTTTTAATGTTACATAAAGTGTAATACAAGCCATTTCAATGAAAAAAATATATATTTCTTTTAGAAAAAGGATTCTTCAGCGTTTTTTCTTTACATTTCCATGTTTTGATTGAAAATAAAGGAAAAAGCAAGAAATATATTAACTTTTTTATTGGAATCCATTTTTTTTTCTCTCAAAATATAATAATTTATCCCCTTTTCAGCATTTTTAGGAGTATTAACATCTCATCTAAGAAAGACAATCTTTTTTTTTTTAGTTAAGAAGAATGGAATATATGCCATTTCACGATAAAATTTCCTTTTCACCGAAAAAGTAGATTTTTCGATGATTTTGTGCTTTTTTCATTGTTTTCATAAAAAAATAATAAAAAAACAATGAATATTGCAACAATATACTCTTTTTCAAAAATTTAATAAATGTTTTTCAACGTTTTTAGGAGTATTAACGGCATTTTACACAAAACCCCATTTTACAAGTATAATATATACAATTTGTATACAGACAAAATTTCTGCCTAAAAAGTGACTTTTTTAATGTTTTTATCTTAATTCCATTTGTTGGTGGAAAAAAAAAAACTACATTTTTTTTTGCGACAAAATTTCTTATCTCGAAAATTGCACAAACTACCCATTCGTATGTTTTTATCCTTATTTTACGATAATATATTTTTTTCTCTAAAACTGCATAATGACCCTTTTTTCAATATTTTTCAGAGATTTAGAAAAAAAAGTATGTTTTGCCATCCAAAAGTGAGTTTTTCAATAATTTTCTTTTAATTTTCATGTTTTAATAAAAAACAAGTCCAATACACTATATATTTTTTTCTCTGTAAAGTTACATAAACTGAGCTAATTAAACCTTTTTATTGGTTTTACCATCATTTTGAAGAAAATCCCTTTTTCATGTTACATAAATTCTAATACAAGCCATTTCAATGTTATTAAAATTACATATATTATTCTTGTAAAAGAAGGTTCTGTTAAGAAAAAAAAAAAAAAAAATTTGTTTTTTTTTCCACCAACAAATGAAAATAAGATAAAAACATTGAAAAAGTAACTTTTTAGGTAGAAATTTAATCTTTATGCAAATTGCATATATTATACTTGTAAAAGGAAGTTTTTTGTAAAATGCCGTTAGTACTCCTAAAAACGTTAAAAAACACGTCATTTATGATTAAAAAAAAAAAAAGTATATTGTCGAAATATTCTGTGTTTTTTGTTTATTTTTTATGTGAACAATAAAATAAGCAGAAAATCATCGCAAAATTAACTTTTTCGGTGAAAAGGAACTTTTTTCTTGAAATGGCATATATTTTTTTTCTGAACTAAATAAAATATGGTCTTTCTAAGAAAAGATATTAATTCTTCTAAAAACGCTGGAAAGGGCATATTTTATGCAATTTTGAGAGAAAAAAATGAATTGCAAGAAAAAGTTAATATATTTCTTGCATTTTCCTTCATTTTCAATCAAAACATGGAAATAAAAAAAAAACAATGAAAAATCCTTTTTCTAAAAAAAATATATCTTTTCCTTGAAATGGCTTGTATTACATTTAATGTAACATTAAAAAAGGATTTTCTTCAAAATGTTGTTAAAACCAATAAAAAAGATTTAAATAGGGTAGTTTGTGTATTTTTAAAGAGAAAAACAATATGTTATAGCGTATTGTTCATGTTTTTAATAAAAAACATGGAAATTCAAAGAAAATTACTGAAAATTCATTTTTGGAGGTAAAAACATTTTTTTTACTAAGGGAAGATGGATTTGCCATAAAAATATTATAAAACAATAAAAAAAAGTTGAAAAATGGATAATTCAAATTGCATATGTTAAACTTGTAAAAGGGGGTTTTGTGTAAATATCCGTTAATACTATTAAAACTTAAAAAAACCTAATTAATGAAATTTTAGATAAAAAAAAAGGGTATTGTAACATGAAAAAAGTTGTTTCTTACAAAATATTTTTAAACGTCCAAAAATGTTGAAAATGGGTACTTTGTACAGTTTTAGAGAAAGAAAATCTATATAGTGTTTATTTTCTTGTTTTTTTATCAAAACATTTAAATCAATCAAAAAATATTAAAAAATGACATTTGGTGAAAAATCATACTTTTTTCGTAAAAGAGATAGTTTTCCTTGAAAATTTGTAAATCTCCGAAAAATATTGAAAAAAAGGGTCATTTGTGCAGTTTGAGAGAAAAAATATATATTATCGTAAAATAAGGATAAAAACATAAAAACGGGTAATTTGAGCAATTTTAAGAGAAAAAAATATTGTGGAGAAAAGAATGTGTTTTTTTTTTGTTTTCTTCCACGAAGAAATGAAAATAAGAAAAAAAAAACATTGAAAAAGTCACTTTTTAGGCAGACTTTTCTACTTTATTTAAATTCCATATATTATACTTGTAAAAGGGGGTTTGTTTAAAATGGCAATAATACTCCTAAAAAGGTTGAAAAACACGTCATTTATGATCATTTTTTCAGAAAAAGTATATTGTCGCAATATACAGTGTTTTTTGCTTATTTTTTTCATTAAAACAATGAAATAAGCAGAAAATCATCCAAACATTCACTTTTTCGGTGAAGAGGAACTATTTTTCGTGAAATGGCATATATTCCTTTTTTCTGAACAGAATAAAAGATTGTTTTTCTAAGATAAGATGTTAATTCTCCTAAAAACGTTAGAAAGGGGATAATTTATGCAATTTTGAGAGAAAAAAATGAATTGCAATAAAAAGTTAATATATTTCTTGCTTTTTCCTTCATTTTCAATCAAAACATTTAAATGGAAAGAAAAAACACTGAAAAATCCTTTTTCTAAAAGAAATATATTTTTTTCCTTAAAATAGCTTGTATTACATTTAATATAACATTAAAAACGGATTTTATTCAAAGTGAAATTCAAAGAAAATTACTGAAAAACTCACTTTTGGAGGTAAAAACATACTTTTTTTTCTAAGGAAAGATGAATTTGTCATAAAAATATTGTAAAACCTTAAAAAACGTTGAAAAATTTATAATTCAAATCGCATATGTTATACTTGTAAAAGGGGTTTTTGTGTAAAATGCCGTTAATACTCTTAAAAACTGAAGAAAATCTAGTTTATGAAATTTTAGATAAAAATAAGAGTATATATTGTAACATGAAAAATTTCTTTTCTACAAAACATTTTTTAACGTCCAAAATGGTTAAAAATGCGTACTTTGTACAGTTTCAGAGAAAGAAAATGTATATAATGTTTATTTTCTTGTTTTTAATCAAAACATTGAAATCAATAGAAAATTATTAAAAAATTACTTTTGCTGTAAAATCATATATATATGTATATATATATATATATATATATATATATATAATATATATATATATCTATATATATATATATATATATATATATATATATATATATATATATATATATATATATATATATATATATATATTTTTTTTTATTTGTTAAAAGAGATGGTTTTCTTTGAAAAGTTGTAAATCTCTGAAAAACATAAAAAAACAGGGTCATTTATACAGTTTTATAGAAAAAAAATATATTAACGTAAGTCAAGGACAAAAGCATAAAAAATGGGTAATTTGTGCAATTTTAGAGAAAAAAAGTATTGTCGAGTAAAAGAATGTATTTTTTTGTTTTCTTCTACCAATAAATAAAAATAAGAAAAAAACATTGAAAAAGCCACTTTTTAGGTAGAATTTTCTTCTTTATTCAAATTGCATATATTATACTTGTAAAAAGGGGTTTTGTATAAAATGGTGTTAATACTTCTAAAAACGTTGAAAAACCCGTCGTTTTTAATTTTTTTCAGAAAAAAAATATTGTCACAACATTCGGTGTTTTCTGTTTATTTTTTTTTCATGGAAACAATGAAATAAGCTGAAAATCATCGAAAAATTAAATTTTTCGGTGAAAAGTAACTTTTTTCGGTAAATGGCATATATAACATTTTTCTAAATTAAATAAAAGATGGTCTTTCTAAGATAATTTTCCTTCGTTTTCAATCAAAACATGGAAATGAAAAGAAAAAACAGAAAATCCTTTTTAATTTTTTTTTTTAACTTGAAATGGCTTGTATTACTTTTAATGTAACATTAAAAAGGGATTTTCTTCAAAATGTTGTTAAACCCAATAAAAAGGTTCAAATAGTGTAGTTTATATAACTTTAAAGAGAAAAACTATACGCTTTAACGTATTGTTCATGTTTTTAATTAAAACATGGAAATTCAAAGAAAACTACTGAAAAACTCACTTTTGGAGGTAAAAACATACTTTTTTTTCTAAGGAAAGATGGATTTGCCATAAAAATATTGTAAAACCCTTAAAAACGTTGAAAAATGGATAATTCAAATCGCATAAGTTATACTTTTAAAAGGAGGTTTTGTGTAAAATGCCGTTAATACTCTTAAAAACTAAAAAAAAACATATTTTATGAATTTTAAATAACAAAAAGTATATTGTAACATGAAAAAGTTGTTTTCTACAAAATATTTTTAAGCTTCCAAAAATGTTAAAAATGGGTACTTTTTACAGTTTCAGGAAAATAAAATGTATTAGTGTTTATTATCTTGTTTTTAATCAAAACATTGAAATTAATAGTCATTTATGCAGATTTAGAGAAACAAAATATATTATCGTAAAATAAATATGAAAGCATAAAAATAGGTAATTTGTGCAATTTTAGAGAAAAAAATATATTGTGGAGAAAAAGGAAGTATTTTATCTTATTTTTTCCAACAACTAATGAAAATAAAAAAAACATTGAAAAGTCTCTTTTTAGGCAGAATTTTTTTTCTTTATTCAAATTTCATAGTAAATTATACTTGTAAAAGGGGGTTTTGTTTAAAATGTCGTTAATACTCCTAAAAACGTTGAAAAGCACATCATTTATGATTTTTTTCAGCAAAAGAATATTGTCGCAATATTCAGTTTTTTTTTTTTATGAAAACATTGAAATAAGCACCGAAAAAGTAGATTTTTAGATGATTTTCTGCTTATTTTATTTTTTTTATAAAAAATAAACAAAAAACAATGAATATTGCGACAATATAATTTTTTCTCAAAAATTTCATAACTCATGTGTTTTTCAACGTTTTTAAGAGTATTAACGGCATTTTACAGAAAACCCCCTTTTACAAGTATAATATATGCAATTTGTATAAAGACAAAATTTTTGCCTAAAAAGTGACTTTTTCACTGTTTTTATCTCATTTTCACTTGTTGCTTGAAGAAAACCATAAAATACATTTTTTTTCCGGACAATATTTCTTTTCTCTCTCTCTAAAAGTGCATAATGATCCTTTTTTTCAATGTTTTTCAGAGATTTAGAAAAAAAGTATGTTTTTACATCCAAAAGTGAGTTTTTCAGTAATTTTCTTTAAATTTTCATGTTTCAATTAAAAACAAGACCAACACACTATATATTTTTTTCTCTTTAAAGTTACATAAACTACCCTTTTTACACCTTTTGATTGGTTTTAACAACATTTTGAAGAAAATCCCTTTTTCATGTTACATAAAATGTAATACAAGCCATTTTAATGAAAAAAAAAAATATATATTTCTTTTAGAAAATATATTTTTCACTGTTTTTTCTTGAAATTTCCATGTTTTGATTGAAAATGAAGGAAAAATCAATATATGTATATTAACTTTTATTGCAATTCATTTTTTTTCTGAAAATTGAATAAAATTAGAAAAATGAGGAAAATTAAAATCTTATCTAAGAAAGATCATCTTTCTTATAGTTAAGAAATAAGAAATATATGCCATTTCATGAAAAAAGTTAATTTTCACCGAAAAAGTGAATTTTAGGATGATTTTTTGCTTATTTCATTGTTTTCATAAAAAATAAACAAAAAACAATGAATATTGCGACAATATACTTTTTTTAAAAAATGTCATAAATGAGGTGTTTTTTAACGTTTTTAGGACACACAAAATCTCTTTTTACAAGTATAAAATATGCAATTTGAATAAACACAAAAATTCTGACTAAAAAGTGACATTTTCAATGTTTTTACCTTATTTTCATTTGTTTGTGGAAGAAAACCAATAAATATATATATATTTTTTCTACAATATTTTTTTCTCTGAATTTGCTCAAATTACCCATTTTTATGTTTTTATTCTTATTTTACGATAATATTTTTTTTCTCTCTAAAACTGCATAAATGACCCTTTTTTCAATGTTTTTCGGAGATTTATTTTTTTTCAAGGAAAACCATCTCTTCTAAAATTGCAAAAATGCCCCATTTTTATGTTTTCCTCCTTATTTTACGACAATATATTTTTTTCTCTAAAACTGCATAAATGACCCTTTTTTCAGGGTTTTTCGGAGATTTCCAACTTTTTAAGGAAAACCATCTCTTTTACCAAAATAAAAGGTATGATTTTACACTAAAAGTCATTTTTTAATAATTTTCTATTGATTTCAATGTTTTCATTAAAAAAAAGAAAATAAATACTATTTACATTTTCTTTCTCTGAAACTGTACAAAGTACCCATTTTTAACCTCTTTGGACGTTAAAAAAACCTTTTGTAGAAAACAAGTTTTTCATGTTACAATATACTTTTTTTTATCTATAATTTCATAAATTAGTTTTTTTTTCCACGTTTTTAAGAGTATTAACGACAATTTACGCAAAAAAACCCTTATAGAAGTATAACATATGCAATTTGAATTAAGAAAAAAATTCTGCCTGAAATGTGACTTTATTTTAAAGCTTTCCATGTTATTTTTAATGGTTGATAGAAGAAAAACAAAAAAATAATTGTTTCTTACGATAATATTTTTTTCTCTAAATTGCAGAAATTACTCATTTATATGTTTTCATCCATTTATTACGAGAATATATATTTTTTCTCTAAAACTGCATAAATAACCCTTTTTCCAACGTTTTTGAGACATATAAAACACTTCAAGGAGGCTATAAACTAGCAAATTTGAACCTTTTTGGACGTTTTACAACATTTTGAAGAAAAAACCTTTTTCATGTTACAAAAAAAAGTAATATATGCCGTTCAAGAAAGAAAGAATTTCCTTAAAAAAAAAGGATAATTTAAATGGTTCCATTTTAATTTCTATGTTTTGATTCAAAAGGGAGGAAAAATCAATAAATCCATTTAGTTTTTGTGGCAGTACATTTTCTTTCCTTAAAATTCCATGAATTACCCGTGTTTCAACATTCATCAGAGTATTAACAACATTTGAAAGAAAACCCTCTTTTTCACGTAATTGTAATATATGTAATTTAACCAAAAAAACTTTATTTTCTACCCTATTTTAACCTTTTTAGGGGTTTTAACAATATTTTGAGGAAAAATATTTTCCATTTAAAAAAGTATGCCAATTCAAAGAAAAAAACAAAACAAATTTATGTGAAAAATTTTCTTTGTTTCTCTTTTTCTTTCCATGTTTTGATTGAAAATTAAGGAAAAAAACATTTAATTTTTATGGCAGTACGTTTTTTTCCTCAAATTTGTTTTTGTCTTAAAAATGTTATATTATATATATATATGATATAGATTATCTCTAAAAGTGCTTAAATCATCCATTTTTCAACGTTTTTAAGGGTTTTACAATATATTTATGACAAATCCATCTTCCCTTAGAAATAATGTATGTTTTAACTCCAAAAGTGTTATTTCAGTAATTTTATTTTAATACCATATGGTTTTAATTAAAAACAAGAGCAATACGCTATATATTCTTTTTCTCTTTAAAGTTACATAAACAACCCTATTTAAACCTTTTTATCGGTTTTCACAACATTTTGAAGAAAATCCCTTTTCCATGTTTTATAAATTGTAATACAAGCCATTTCAAGGGAAAAAAAAATATTTCTTTTAGATAAAGGATTTTTCAGTGTTTTTCTTTTCATTTCCATGTTTTGATTGTAAATGAAGGTAAAAGCAAGAAATATATTAAGTTTTTATTGCAATTCTTTTTTTTCTCTCAAAATTGCATAAATTATCCCCTTTTCAGCGTTTTTAGGAGAAATAACATCTCATTTAAGAAAGACCACTTTTTTTTAGTTAAGACAGGAATATATGCCATTTCACCAAAAAAGTTACTCTTCACCGAAAAAGAAGATTTTTCGATGATTTTCTGCTTATTTCATTGTTTTCATAAAAAATAAACAAAAAACAATGAATATGGCGACAAAATACTTTTCTCTCAAAAATTTTATAAATGACGTGTTTTTCAACGGTTTTAGGAGAATTTACGGAATTTTACACAAAACCCTCTTTTACAAGTATAATATATGCAATTTGTATAAAGTCAAAATTTCTGCATAAAAAGTGACTTTTTCAATGTTTTAATCTTATTTTCATTTGTTGGTGGAAGAAAACCAAAAAATACATTGTTTTTTGCGACAATATTTCTTTTTTCTAAAATTGCACAAACTACCCATTTTTATGTTTTTTATATTTATTTTACGATAATATATTTTTTTTCTCTAAAACTGCATAAATGACCCTTTTTTCAATGTTTTTCAGAGATTTAGAAAAAAACTATGTTTTTACACCCAAAAGTAATTTTTTCAGTAATTTTCTTTTAATTTTCTTGTTTTAATTAAAAACGAGACCAATACACTTTATATATTTTTCTCTTTAAAGTTACATAAACTACCCTCTTTAAACCTTATTATTGGTTTTCACAACATTTAGAAGAAAATCCCTTTTTCATGTTACATAAAATATAATACAAGCCATTTCAATGAAAAAAATATATATATTTCTTTTAGAAAAAAGATTTTTAGTTGTTTTCTTTACATTTCCATGTTTTGATTGAAAATGAAGAAAAAAGCAAGAAGTATAATAACTTTTTATTGCAATTTTTTTCTCTCTCTCAAAATTGCATAAATTATCCTCTTTCCAGATTTTTTCAGAGAATTAACATCTCATTTAAGAAAGACTACCTTTTTTTTTAGTTAAGAAGAAAGCAATATATGCCATTACACGGAAAAAGTTCCTTTTCACCGAAAAATTAGATTTTTCGATGATTTTCTGCTTATTTCATTGTTTTCATAAAAAAAAATAAACAAAAAACAATGAGTATGGCGACAATGTACTTTTTTCTCAAAAATTTCTTAAATGACGTGGTTTTCAACGGTTTTAGGAGTATTTACGGAATTTTACACAAAACCCCCATTTACAAGTATAGTATATGCAATTTGTATAAAGACAAAATTTCTGCCTAAAAAGTGAATTTTTCAATGTTTTAATCTAATTTTCATTTGTTGGTGGAAGAAAACCAAAAAATACATTGTTTCTTTGCGACAATATTTCTTTTCTCTAAAATTGCACAAACTACCCATTTTTATGTTTTTATACTTGTTTTACGATAATATAATTTTTTCTCTAAAACTGCATAAATGACCCTTTTTACAATGTTTTTCAGAGATTTAGAAAAAAAGTATGTTTTTACACCCAAAAGTAATTTTTTTCAGTAATTTTCTTTTAATTTTCATGTTTTAATTCAAAACAAGACCAATACTTTATATTTTTTTTCTCTTAAAAGCTACATAAACTACCCTCTTTAAACCTTTTTATTGGTTTTAACAACATTTAGAAGAAAATCCCTTTTTCATGTTACATAAAATATAATACAAGCCATTTCAATGAAAAAAATATATATTTCTTTTTGATTGAAAATGAAGAAAAAAGCAAGAAATATAATAACTTTATTGCAATTCTTTTTTTTTCTCAAAATAGCATAAATTATCCTCTTTCCAGATTTTATAGGAGAATTAACATCTCATCTAAGAAAGACCATCTTTTTTTAGTTAAGAAGAAAGCAATATATGCCATTACACGAAAAAAGTTCCTTTTCCCCGAAAAAGTAGATTTTTTGATGATTGTCTGCTTATTTCATTGTTTTCATAAAAAAAAAACAATGAATATTTCGGCAATATACATTTTTCTCAAAAATTTCATAAATGACGTGTTTGTCAACGTTTATAGGAGAATTAACGGCATTTTAAACAAAACACTTTTTTACAAGTATTATATATGTAATTTGTATAAAGAAAACATTTCTGCCTAAAAAGTGACTTTTTCAATGTTTTTATCTTATTTTCATTTGTTGGTGTAAGAAAACCCAAAAATCCATTCTTTTTTGCGACAATATTTCTTTTCTCTAAATTTGCACAAAATACCCATTTTTATGTTTTTATCCTTATTTTACAATAATAAATTTTTTTCTCTAAAATTGCATAAATGAACCTTTTTTCAATGTTTTTTAGATATTAAAAAAAAGTATGTTTTTACATCCAAAAGTGAGTTTTTTAGTAATTTTCTTTTAATTTTCATGTTTTAATTAAAAACAAGACCTATACACTATATATTTTTTTCTCTTTAAAGTTACATAAACAACCTTATTTAAAACTTTTTATTGGTTTTAACAACATTTTGAAGAAAATTCCTTTTTCATGTTACATAAAATGTAATACAAACCATTTCAATGACAAAAATATATATTTCTTTTAGAAAAAGGATTTTTCAGTGTTTTTTCTTTACATTTCCATGTTTTGATTGAAAATGAAGGAAAAAGCAAGAAATATATTAACTTTTTATTGCAATTCATTTTTTTTTCTCAAAATTGCATAAATTATCCCCTTTTCAGCGTTTATAGGAGAATTAACGTCTCATCTAAGAAAGACTATCTTTTTTAGTTAAGAAGAAAGGAATATATGCTATTTCACGGAAAAAGTTCCTTTTCACCGAAAAAGTAGACTTTTCGATGATTTTTTGCTTATTTTATTGTCTTCATAAAAGAATAAACAAAAAACAATGAATATTGCGACAATATATCTTTTTTCTCAAAAATTTCATAAATGACGTGTTTTTCAACGTTTTTAGGAGTATTAACGTCATTTTACACAAAACCCCCCTTTAAAAGTATAATATATGCAATTTGTATAAAGAAAAAAAATCTGCCTAAAAAGTGAGTTTTTCAATGTTTTTATCTTATTTACATTTGTTGGTGGAAGAAAACCAATAAATACATTCTTTTTTGCGATTATTTTTCTTTTCTCTATTATTGCACAAACTACCCATTTTTATTTCATCCTTATTTTACGATAATATATTTTTTTCCCCAAAACTGCATAAATGATCCTTTTTTCAATGTTTTCAGAGATTTAGAAAAAAAGTATGTTTTTACATCCAAAAGTGAGTTTTTCTGTAATTTTCTTTTAATTTTCATGTTTTAATAAAAAAACAAGTCCAATACACTATATTTTTTTTCTCTTTAAAGTTACATAAACTACGCCAATTAAACCTTTTTATTGGTTTTAACAACATTTTGAAGAAAATCCCTTTTTATTTTACATAAAATGTAACACAAGACATTTCAATGTTATTAAAATTACATATAATTTACTTGTAAAAGGGAGTTTTGTTTAAAATGGCATTAATACACCTAAAAACGGTGAAAAACACGTCATTTATGATTTTTTTCAGAAAAATATATTGTCGCAATATTCAGTATTTTTTGTTTATTTTTTTATGTAAACAAAAAAATAAGCAGAAAATCATCGAAAAATTCACTTTTTCGGTGAAAAGGAACTTTTTTCTTGAAATGGCATATATTTCTTTTTTCTGAACTAAATAAAAGATGGTCTTTCTAAGATAAGATATTAATTCTTCTAAAAACGCTGGAAAGGGGATAATTTATGCAATTTTGAGAGAAAAAAACTTAATTGCAATAAAAAGTTAATATATTTCTTGCATTTTCCTTCATTTTCAATCAAAACATGGAAATAAAAAAAAAAAAAACAGTGAAAAATATATATATCTTTTCCTTGAAATGGCTTGTATTACATTCAACATGTAACATTAAAAAGGGATTTTCTTCAAAATGTTGTTAACACCAATAAAGAGGTTTAAATAGGGTAGTTTGTGTATTTTTAAAGAGAAAAACAATACTTTATAGCGTATTGTTCATGTTTTTAATTAAAATATGGAAATTCAAAGAAAATTACGGAAAATTTAATTTGGAGGTAAAAACATATTTTTTTTTTATTAAGGGAAGATGAATTTGTCATAAAAATATTATAAAACCCTTAAAAACGTTGAGAAATGGATAATTCAAATCGCATATGTTAAACTTCTAAAAGGGGGTTTTGTGTAAAATGCCGTTAATACTTTTAAAAACTGAAAAAAAACATAATATATGAAATTTTAGATAAAAAAAGTATATTGTAACATGAAAAATTTTTTTCTACAAAATATTTTTAAACGTCCAAAAAGGTTGAAAATGGGTACTTTGTACAGTTTCAGAGAAAGAAAATTTATATAGTGTTTATTTTCTTGTTTTTAATCAAAACATTTAAATCAATAGAAAATTATTAAAAAATGACTTTTGGTGTAAAATCATATATTTTTTTCGTAAAAAAAATAGTTTTCCTTGAAAATTTGTAAATCTTCGAAAAATATTGAAAAAAAGATCATTTATGCAGTTTTAGAGAAAAAAAATATGTTATCGTAAAATAAGGATAAAAGCATAAAAATGGGTAATTACTGCAATTTTAAAAGAAAATAAATATTGTGGAGAAAAGAATGTATTTTTTTTGGTTTCCTTCCACGAAGAAATGAAAATAAGGAAAAAAAAAAACATTGAAAAAGTCACTTTTTAGGCAGAGTTTTCTACTTTATTCAAATTGCATATATTATATTTGTAAAAGGGGGTTTTGTTTAAAATGGCGTTAATATTCTTAAAAACGTTGAAAACACATCATTTATGATTTTTTTCAGAAAAGTATATTGTCGCAATACACAATGTTTTTTGTTTATTTCTTCATGAAAACAATGAAACAAGCAGAAAATCATCGACACATTCACTTTTTCAGTGAAAAGGAATTTTTTTCGTGAAATGGCATATATATTTTTTTTCTGAACTAAATAAAAGGTTGTTTTTCTAAGATAAGATGTTAATTCTCCTAAAAACGGTGGAAAGGGGATAATTTATGCAATTTTGAGAGAAAAAAATGAATTGCAATAAAAAGTTAATATATTTCTTGCTTTTTCCTTCATTTTCAATCAAAACATTTAAATGAAAAGAAAAAACACAGAAAAATCCTTTTTCTAAAAGAAATATATTTTTTTTCCTTGAAATGGCTTGTATTACATTTAATGTATTTTATTATTTAATGGATTTTCTTCAAAGTGAAATTCAAAGAAAATTACTGAAAACTCACTTTTGGAGGTAAAAACATACTTTTTTTTTTTTAGGGAAAGATGGATTTGTCATAAAAATATTGTAAAACCCTTAAAAACGTTGAAAAATTGATAATTCAAATCGCATATGTTATACTTGTAAAAAGGGGTTACGTAAAATGCCATTAATACTCTTAAAAACTGAAGAAAACCTAGTTTATGAAATTTTAGATAAAAAAAAAGTATATTGTATCATGAAAAAGTAACATGAAAAAAAAAAACGTCCAAAAAGGTTAAAAATGCGCACTTTGTACAGTTTCAGAGAAAGAAAATGTATATAGTGTTTATTTTCTTGTTTTTAATCAAAACATTGAAATAAATAGAAAATTATTAAAAAATGAATTTTGGTGTAAAATCTTTTTTTTTTTTTTTTTTTTTGTAAAAGAGATGGTTTTCTTTGAAAAGTTGTAAATCTCTGAAAAACATTGAAAAAGGGTCATTTATGCAGTCTTAGAGAAAAAAATATATTATCGTAAAACAAGGATAAAAGCATAAAAATAAAACAAGGATAAAAGCATAAAAATGGGTAATTTGTGCAATTTTAGAGAAAAAAAGTATTGTTGAGAAAAAGAATGTATTTTTTTGGTTTTATTCCACCAATAAATAAAAATAAGAAAAAAACATTGAAAAAGTCACTTTTTAGGTAAAATTTTCTCATTTATTCAAATTGCATATACGTGTACAAAGGGGTTTTGTTTAAAATGGCGTTAATACTCCTAAAAAGATTGTAAAACCCGTCATTTTTTATTTTTTTTCAAAAAACGTATATTGTCGCAACATTCGGTGTTTTTTGTTTATTTTTTCATGAAAACAATGAAATAAGCAGAAAATTATCGAAAAATTAATTTTTTCGGTGAAAAGGAACTTTTTTCGTGAAATGGCATATATTCCCTTTTTCTGACTTAAATAAAAGATGGTCTTTCTAAGATAGTATGGTAATTATCCTTAAAACGCTGAAAAGGGGATAATTTATGCAATTTTGAGAGAAAAAAATGAATTGCAATAAAAAGTTAATATATATATCTTGCTTTTTCCTTCATTTTCAATGAAAACATGAAAAATGAAAAGAAAAAACACAGAAAATCCTTTTTCTAAAAAAATTTTTTTTTTCCTTGAAATAACTTGTATTACTTTTATATGTAACATTAAAAAAGGGATTTTCAAAATGTTGTTAAAACCAATAAAAAGGTTTAAAAAGGGTTGTTTGTATAACTTTAAAGAGAAAAACAATACGCTATAGCGTATTGTTCATGTTTTTAATTAAAAGATGGAAATTCAAAGAAAATTACTGAAAAACTCACTTTTGGAGGTAAAAACATACTTTTTTTCTAAGACAAGATGGATTTGTCATAAAAATATTGTAAATCCCTTAAAAACGTTGAAAAATGGTTAATTCAAATCGCATAAGTTATACTTGTAAAACGAGGTTTTGTGTAAAATGCCGTTAATACTCTTAAAAACTGAAAAAAAACAAATCTATGAAATTTTCGATAAACAAAGTATATTGTAACATGAAAATTTTGTTTATATAAAAATATTTTTAAACGTCCTAAAAGATTAAAAATGGGTACTTTGTACAGTTTCAGAAAAGGAAAATGTATATAGTGTTTATTTTCTTGTTTTTAATCAAAACATTGAAATCAATAGAAAATTACTAAAAAATGACTCTTGATGTAAAATCATATTTTTTTTCGTAAAAGAGATGGTTTTCCTTGAAAAGTTGTAAATCTACGAAAAACATTGAAAAAAGGTAAATTTATGCAGTTTTGGAGAAAAAATATATATTATCGTAAAATAAATATAAAAGTATAAAAATAAGAAATTTGTGCAATTTTAGACAAAAAAAATATAGCCGAGAAAAAAAATGTATTTTTTGGGATTTTTTTCCACCAACTAATGAAAATAAGAAAAAAAAAAACATTGAAAAAGTCACTTTTTAGGCAGGTTTTCTTCTTTACTCAAATTGCATATTATATTGTTCTTGTAAAAGGGGATTTTGATTAAAATGTCGTTAATACTCCTAAAAGCGTTGAAAAACACGTCATATATTATTTTTTTCAGAAAAAGTATATTGTCGCAATATTCAGTGATTTTTGTTTTTTTATGAAAACATTGAAATAAGAACCGCAGAAGTAGATTTTTAGATGATTTTCTGCTTATTTCATTGTTTTCATAAAAAAAAATAAACAAAAAAGCAATGAATATTGCGACAATATACTTTTTTCTCAAAAATTTCATAAATGACGTGTTTTTCAACGTTTTTAGGAGTATTAACGGCATTTTACACAAAACCCCTTTTTACAAGTATAATATATGCAATTTGTATAGAGACAAAATTTCTGCCTAAAAAGTGACTTTTTCAATGTTTTTATCTTATTTTCATTTGTTTGTGGAAGAAAACCAAAAAATACGTTCTTTTTTCGGACAATATTTCTTTTTTCTAAAATTGCACTAACTACCCATTTTTATGTTTTTATCCTTATATTACGAGAATATATTTTTTTCTGTAAAACTGCATAAATTACCCATTTTTCAATGTTTTTCAGAGATATAGAAAAAAAGGATGTTTTTTACAACCAAAAGTGAGTTTTTCAGTAATTTTCTTTTAATATTCATGTTTTAATAAAAAAAAAGACCAATACACTATATATTTTTTTTCTATTTAAAGTTACATAAACTACCCTATTTAAACCTTTTTATTGGTTTTAATAACATTTTGAAGCAAATCCCTTTTTCATGTTTTATAAATTTTAATACAAGACATTTCAAGTAAAAAAATATATTTCTTTTAGATAAAGGATTTTTTTAGTGTTTTTCTTTTCATTTCCATGTTTTGATTGTAAATGAAGGTAAAAACAAGAAATATATTACATTTTTATTAAAATTCTTTTTTTTTTCTCTCAAAATTGCATAAATTATCCCTTTTTCAGCGTTTTTAGGTGTATTATATAGAAGTATAACATATGCAATTTGTATAAAGACAAAATTTTTGCCTAAAAAGTGACTTTTTCAATGTTTTTTTCTCATTTTCATTTGTTGGTTTAAGAAAACCAAAAAATACATTCTTTTTTAGAACAATATTTCTTTTCTCTAAAATTGCACAAACTACCCATTTTAATGTTTTTTTTCTTATTCTACGAAAATATATATTTTTTTCTCTAAAACTGCATAAATGATCCTTTTTTGAATGATTTTCAGAGATTTAGAAAAAAAAGTATGTTTTTACATCCAAAAGTGAGTTTTTCAGTAATTTTTTTTTTTTTCATGTTTCAATTAAAAACAAGACCAATACACAATATATTTTTTTCTTTTTAAAGTTACATAGACTACCGTATTTAAACCTTTTTATTGGTTTTAACAACATTTTGAAGAAAATCCCTTTTTCATGTTACATAAAATGTAATACAAATCATTTCAATGAAAAAAAAAAAAAAATTCTTATAGAAAAAGGATTTTTCACTATTTTTTCTTTAAATTTCCATGTTTTGATTGAAAATTAAGGAAAAAGGAAGATATATATTAACTTTTTATTGCAATTCATTTTTTCTCTCAAAATAGCATAAAATTTAAAAAATTAGGAAAATTAACATCTTATCTATGAAAGATCATCTTTTTTATAGTTAAAAAATAAGGAATATATGCCATTTCATGAAAAAGTTAATTTTCACCGAAAAAGTGAATTTTACGATGATTTTTTGCTTATTTCATTGTTTCATAAAAAATAAACAAAAAAACAATGAATATTGCGGCAATATACTTTTTTCTCAAAAATTTCATAAATGACATGTTTTTAACGTTTTTAGGACAAACAAAACCTCTTTTTACAAGTATAAAATATACAATTTGAATAAAGACAAAAATTCTGCCTAAAAAGTGACTTATTCAATGTTTTTACCTTATTTTCATTTTGTTGGTAGAAAAAAAAAATATTTTTTTTTTTTTCGACTATATTTTTTTTCTGTAAATTTGCTCTAATTACTCATTTTTATGTTTTTATTCTTATTTTACGATAATATTTTTTTCTCTCTAAAACTGCATAAATGACCCTTTTTTCAATGTTTTTCGGAGATTTACATTTTTTCAAGGAAAACCATCTTTTCTAAAATTGCATAAATGACAGATTTTTATGTTTTCCTCCTTATTTTACGACAATATATTTTTTTCTCTAGAACTGCATAAATGACCCTTTTTTCAGTGTTTTTCAGAGATTTCCAACTTTTTAAGGAAAACCCTCTCTTTTACCAAAATAAAAGATATGATTTTACACCAAAAGTCATTTTTTAATAATTTTCTATTGATTTCAATGTTTTCATTATCAAGAAAATAAACACTATTTACATTTTCTTTTTCTGAAACTGTACAAAGTACCCATTTTTAACCTCTTTGGACGTTAAAAAACATTTTGTAGAAAACAACTTTTTCATGTTACAATATACCTTTCTTATCTATAATTTCATATATTATGATTTTTTCCACGTTTTTAAGAGTATTAACGGCAATTTACGCAAAACACCCTTATACAAGTATAACATGCAATTTGAATTAAGAAAAAAATTTCTGCCTAAAATGTGACCTTATTTTATTGCTTTCCATGTTATTTTCATTGGTTGATAGAAGAAAAACAAAACAAAAAATTGTTTCTTACGATAATATTTTCTTCTCTAAATTGCACAAATTACTAATTTTTAAGTTTTTTATCGTTTTGTTACGAAAATATATATTTTTTCTCTAAAACTGCATAAATAACCCTTTTTCCAACGTTTTTGGGAGATATTAAACATTTCAAGGAAGCTGCTCTCTTTTATAAAAAAAAAATAATGATTTTACTCCAAAAGTGATTTTTTCAATAATTTTCTATTGATTTCAATTCTCTACATTTTCTTTCTCTGATAGTCTATAAACTAGCAAATTTTAACCTTTTTGGACGTTTTACAACATTTTGAAGAAAAAACCTTTTTCATGTTACAAAAAAAGTAATATATGCCGTTCAAGAAAGAAAGTATTTCTTTAAAAAAAAAAAAGGGATAATTTAAATGATTCCATTTTAATTTCTATGTTTTGATTCAAAAGGGAGGAAAAATCAAGAAATCCATTTAGTTTTTGTGGCAGTACATTTTCTTTCCTTAAAATAACATGAATTACCCGTGTTTCAACATTCATCAGAGTATTAACAACATTTGAAAGAAAATCCTCTTTTTCACGTACATATAATTGTAATATATGTAATTTAACCAAAAAAACTTTATTTTCTATCCTATTTTAACCTTTTTAGCGGTTTTAACAATATTTTGAGGAAAAATATTTTCCATTTTAAAAATCATGCCATTTCAAAGAAAAAACAAAACAAATTTATGTAAAAATTTGTTTTTGTTTCTCTTTTTCTATCTATATTTTGATTGAAAATGAAGGAAAAAACATTTAATTTTTATGGCAGTACGTTTTTTTCCTCAAAATGGCATAAATTACCTCTTTTTCATCGTGTTTAAGAGTGTTAACAACATTTCAAAGAAAAACACTGTTTTAGTCTTAAAAATGTTATATTATATATACATATATGATATAGATTTTCTCTAAAAGTGCTTAAATCATCCATTTTTCAACGTTTTTAAGGGGTTTTACAATATATTTATGACAAATCCATCTTCCCTTAGAAATAATGTATGTTTTTACCTCCAAAAGTGTTATTTCAGTAATTTTATTTTAGTGCCATATGGTTTTAATTTAAAATAAGAGCAATACGCTATATATTCTTTTTCTCTTTAAAGTTACATAAAATACCCTATTTAAACCTTTTTATTAGTTTTAACAACATTTTGAAGAAAATCCCTTTTCCATGTTTTATAAATTGTAATACAAGCCATTTCAAGGAAAAAAAATTATTTCTTTTTGATAAAGGATTTTTCAGTGGTTTTCTTTTCATTTCCATGTTTTGATTGTAAATGAAGGTAAAAGCAAGAAATATATTAAATTTTTTGCAATTCATTTTTTTTCTCTCAAAATTACATGAATTATCTCTTTTTCAGCGTTTTTAGGAGAATTAACATCTCATTTAAAAAAGACCGCCTTATTTTTAGTTAAGAAGAAAATAATATATGCCATTTCACGAAATAAAGTTACTTTTCACCGAAAAAGAAGATTTTTCGATGATTTTTTGCTTATTTCATTGTTTTCATAAAAAAAATAAACAAAAAACAATGAATATGGCGACAATATACTTTTTTCTCAAAAATTTCATAAATGACGTGTTTTTCAACGGTTTTAGGAGTATTAACGGCATTTTACACAAAACCCCCTTTTACAAGTATAATATATGTAATTTGTATAAAGACAAAATTTCTGCCTAAAAAGTGACTTTTTCAATGTTTTAATCTTATTTTCATTTGTTGGTGGAAGAAAACCAAAAAATACATTGTTTTTTGCGACAATATTTCTTTTCTCTAAAATTGCACAAACTACCCATTTTTATGTTTTTATCCTTATTTTACGATAATATATTTTTTTTCTAAAACTGCATAAATGACCCTTTTTTCAATGTTTTTCAGAGATTTAGAAAAAAAGTATGTTTTGCCATCCATAAGTCAGTTTTTCAATAAATTTCTTTTAATTTTCATGTTTTAATAAAAAACAAGTACAATACACTATATATTTTTTCTCTTTAAAGTTACATAAACTACGCTAATCAAATGTTTTTATTGGTTTTACCAACATTTTGAATTCCTTTTTCATGTTACATAAAAGGTAATACAAGCCATTTCAATGTTATTAAAATTACATATATTATACTTGTAAAAGAAGGTTTTGTTTAAAATGGCGTTAATACTCCTAAAAACGTTGAAAAACACGTCATTTTTTATTTCTTTCAGAAAAAGTATATTGTCGCAATATTCAGTGTGTTTTGTTTATTTTTTTATGTAAACAATGAAATAAGCAGAAAATCATCGAAAAATTCACTTTTTCGGTGAAAAGGAACTTTTTTCTTGAAATGGCATATATTTATTTTTTCTGAACTAAATAAAAGATGTTCTTTCTAAGATAAGATATTAATTCTTCTAAAAACACTGGAAAGGGGATAATTTATGCAATTTTGAGAGAAAAAAATGAATTGAAATAAAAAGTTAATATATTTCTTGCATTTTCCTTCATTTTCAATCAAAACATGGAAATAAAAAGAAAAAACACAGAAAAATCCTTTTTCTAAAAGAAATTTATATTTTTTCCTTGAAATAGCTTGTATTACATTTAATGTAACATTAAAAAGGGATTTTCTTCAAAATGTTGTTAAAACCAATAAAAAGGTTAAATAGGGTAGTTTGTGTATTTTTAAAGAGAAAAACAATACGTTATAGCGTATTATTCATGTTTTTAATTAACACATGGAAATTCAAAGAAAATTACTGAAAATTCACTTTTGGAGGTAAAAACATTTTTTTACTAAGGGAAGATGGATTTGTCATAAAAATATTATAAAACCCTTAAAAACGTTGAAAAATGGATAATTCAAATCGCATATGTTAAACTTATAAAAGGGAGTTTTGTGTAAAATACCGTTAATACTATTAAAAACTGAAAAAAAAAACCTAATTTATGAAATTTTAGATACAAAAAAGTATATTGTAACATGAAAAAGTTGTTTTCTACAAAATATTTTTAAACGTCCAAAAAGGTTGAAAATGGGTACTTTTTACCGTTTAAGAGAAAGAAAATCTATATAGTGTTTATTTCCTTGTTTTTAATCAAAACATTTAAATCAATAGAAAATTATCCAAAAATGACCTTTGGTGTAAAATCATATATTTTTTTCGTAAAAGAGATAGTTTTCCTTGAAAATTTGTTAATCTCCGAAAAATATTGAAAAAAGGGTCATTTATGCAGTTTTAGAGAAAAAAAAAATGTTATCGTAAGATAAGGATAAAAGCATAAGAATGGGTAATTTGTGCAATTTTAAGAGAAAAAAATATTGTCGAGAAAAGAATGTATTTTTTTTGGTTTTCTTCCACGAACAAATGAAAATAAGAAAAAAAACATTGAAAAAGTCACTTTTTTGGCAGAATTTTCTACTTTATTCAAATTGCATATATTATACTTTTAAAAGGGGCCTTTGTTTAAAATGGCGTTAATACTCCTAAAAACGTTGAAAAACACGTCATTTCTGATTTTTTCCAGAAAGAAGTATATTTTCGCAATATACAGTGTTTTTTTTTTCATGAAGACAAAGAAATCAGCAGAAAATCATCAAAACATTCACTTTTTCGGTGAAAAGGAACTTTTTTCGTGAAATGGCATATATTCCTTTTTTTCTGAACTAAATAAAAGATTGTTTTTCTAAGATAAGATGTTAATTCTCCTCAAAACGCTAGAAAAGGGATAATGTATGCAATTTTGAGAGAAAAAAATGAATTGCAATAAAAAGTTAATATATTTCTTGCTTTTTCCTTCATTTTAAATCAAAACATTTAAATGAAAAGAAAAAACATTGAAAAATCCTTTTTCTAAAAGAAATATATTTTTTTCCTTGAAATGGCTTTTATTACATTTAATGTAACATTAAAAAAAAAAAAATTCAGAGTGAAATTCAAAGAAAATTACTGAAAACTCACTTTTGGAGGTAAAAACATACTTTTTCTTCTAAGGAATGATGGATTTGTCATACAAATAGTGTAAAACCCTTAAAAACGTTGAAAATTTGATAATTCAAATCGCATATGTTATACTTGTAAAAAAGGGTTTTGTGTAAAATACCGTTAATATTCTTAAAAACTGAAGAAAAGCTATTATGAAATTTTAGATAAAAAAAAGTGTATTGTAACATGAAAAAGTTGTTTTCTACAAAATATTTTTTAACGTTCAAAAAGGTTAAAAATGCGTACTTTAAACAGTTTTAGAGTAAGAAAATGTATATATTGTTTATTTTCTTGTTTTCAATCAAAACATTGAAATCTATAGAAAATTATTAAAAAATGACTTTTGGTGTAAAATCATATATATATATATATATATATATATATATATATATATATATATATATATATATATATATATATATATATATATATATAGATATAGATATATATATATATATATATCTATATATATATATATATATATATATATATATATATATATATATATATATATATATATATATATATATATATTTTTTTTTGTAATAGAGATGGATTTCTTTGAGAAGTTGTAAATCTCTAAACAACATTGAAAAAAAGGGTCATTTATGCAATTTTAGAGAAAAAAAATATATTATCGTAAAACAAGGATAAAAGCATAAAATGGGTAATTTGTGCAATTTTAGAGAAAAAAAGTATTGTCGAGAAAAGAATGTATTTTTTTGGTTTTATTCCACCAATAAATAAAAATAAGAAAAAAAACATTGAAAAAGTCACTTTTTAGGTAGAATTTTCTTCTTTATTCATATTGCATATATTATACTTGTAAAAAGGGGTTTTGTTTAAAATGGCGTTAAAACTTCTAAAAACGTTGAAAAACCCGTCATTTATATATTTTTTTCATTTTTTTTTTGTTCATTTTTTTATGGAAACAATGAAATAAGCAGAAAATCATGGAAAAATTAACTTTTTCGGTGAAAAGGAACTTTTTTCGTGAAATGGCATATATTCCTTTTTTCTGAATTAAATAAAAGATGGTCTTTCTAAGATAAAATGTTATTTCTCCTAAAAACGCTGGAAAGGGGATAATTTATGCAATTTTGAGAGAAAAAATGAATTGCAATAAAAAATTAATATATTTCTTGCTTTTTCCTTCATTTTTAATGAAAACATGGAAATGAAAAGAAAAAAACACAGAAAATCCTTTCTCTAAATTTTTTTTTTTCCTTCAAATGGCTTGTATTACTTTTAATGTAACATTAAAAAGGGATTTTTTTTCAAAATGTTGTTAAAACCAATAAAAAGGTTTAAATAGGGTAGTTTATATAACTTTAAAGAGAAAAAACAATACGCTATAGCGTATTGTTCATGTTTTTAATTAAAACATGGAAATTCAAAGAAAATTACTGAAAAACTCACTTTTGGAGGTAAAAACATTTTTTTTTTTTTTTATCTAAGGGAAGATGGATGTCATAAAAATATAGCAAAACCCTTAAAAACGTTGAAAAATGGATAATTCAAATCGCAAAAGTTATACATGTAAAAGGAGGTTTTGTATAAAATGCCGTTTATAATCTTAAAAACTGAAAAAAACCTAATTTATGAAATTTTAGATAAAATAAAAAGTATACATATTGTAACATGAAAAAGTTGTTTTCTACACAATATTTTTAAACGTCCTAAAAGGTTAAAAATGGGTACTTTAAACAAATTTAGAAAAAAAAATGTATATAGTGTTTATTTTCTTGTTTTTAATCAAAAGATTGAAATCAATAGAAAATTACTAAAAAATGACTTTTGATGTAAAATGATATATTTTTTTCGTAAAATAGATGGTTTTCCTTGAAAAGTTGTAAATCTCCGAAAAACATTGAAAAAAGGGTCATTTATGCAGTTTTAGAGAGAAAAAAAAATATTATCGTAAAATAAGGATAAAAGCATAAAAATAGGTAATTTGTGCAATTTTAGAGAAAAAAAATATGGTCGAGAAAAAGAATGTATTTTTATGCTTTTTTTCCACCAACAAATTAAAATAAGAAAAAAACATTGAAAAAGTCACTTTTTTGGCAGAATTTTCTACTTTATTGAAATTGCATATATTATACTTGGTAGGAGGTGGCGAAAAGCTATGTCATATAAGTTTGGGTGTGAAGCTGCCATTGATGTCCAAAATACTGTTACAGATTCAGTTTAAAACCTGAAGTGTAAACAGCTCAGTTTGGCCATCATCATTGTCATCAGGAATGCATGTCACTGGAGTAATGAAGGGGGCCCTTACTAGCTGAGAAGTTAGGCTTTGGAAATCTGGGTAGTATCTTTTAAATTCCCCTTCCAAAGCCTCAAGATGTTGATTGGGTAATCAAGTTCTGCGTAGCACCATCACACTCCTCTACAATTTCTGACACTGTATCCAGCATTGCCAAGTTTCCCATTCCAACTTTGCGTCTCCAATTCTCCATCTTACGAATGAAAGCTTTGATTTTGTCCACAAGATTATCAAGCTTCCTTTCCCTTGGAGTTCCAGATTCAGTGTGTTCAACTACCTAAATATGTCAACAAGATAGGCTAGCCGTGTTTCGAAGCTATCTGCAGATCATGCTGACAGCAAATCTTGCTTGTTCTGTGTACTGAGAAAAAGGCTGATCTCTTCTCTGAGCTCAAATACATGCTGAACTACATTTCTTTTTTATAGCCAGCAAACTGCTGTATGAAATAGGAGAGTCTCATGAGCGGCACCCATATCTTGACAAAGTCTCTTGAAAAGGCGTGTTAAAAGCACTACATTTAACAAAGTTAACTGTCTTTATAATTGTATTCAAAGTGTCTTGTAATTCTGAGGGTAGCGTTTTTTATGCAAGAGCTTGCCTGTGGATCATGCAGTGAAGAGGGATAGCATTTGGTGCTTTTTGTATAACTCTTGTAACAAAACCTGACTGAGAACCCAACATGGCTGGAGCCCCGTCTGTGCATATCCCACAGAGATTGCCCCAGTCAAGATCTTCAGATTCAAAGAATTCTGTAAGTTTCTGCATTACATCTTCACCTTTTGTAGATTGTTCAAGAGACTGACAAAACAAGAATTCCTTCTTCAGATCCTCATCATGAACAAACCTTACAAAAGCCAGGATTTGTGAGCAGAACTGGACGTCAGTGGACTCATCAAGTTGAATACTGAATAATCCAGCTCTTTTAATTTCCTGTATCACCTCCTCTTTGATGTCATCCGATAGTTGGGAGATTCGGCGGTGCACTGTATTATTTGAGAGTGAAATAGTATTCAGCTGTTTAACACTTTTCTCACCCAAAGCAAGTTTTAACATTGTTTTGGCACATGACAAAATTCATTCTTCCCCAATTGTGTGAGGCTTCTTTTTCTTTGCTATTTCAAGGGATACAAGAAATTATGCCTCCACTACGGCAGCATTTTGTTGATGAAAGGAACCACTGGCATCAAGTCGGTGTCTCTTCATGTTCAATTCTTGTCGACTAAAGAAAGAACGATCTTTGCCTACATGTTGAGGATGCTTGGTTTCCAGACGTAATCTAAGCTTACTGGGCCTTAGTAATTCAGCTGTGAGTATTTTGTGACAAATCACATACTGAGGCCTCACTACACCTTTATCAGTGATGCTTGTAAATCCAAAATCCAGTTAGTTGTCATCATAGTTGCGTTTCTTATTAGAAGCCATCACTGTACCTGCAATGCACAAACAAAAAACTGCTATTTCTAACACCGCTAACATATGTCATCACCCATGATTAGAATAATAAAATGGTAAATATGAGGTTGAAAGGAAGTTAGATTTTACGTTACAAAAAAGTTATAGAATGTGCATAAATACAGCAGATATTATTTACCTTCATAATATACTTCATGATGCAGGGCTTTCTTACCATTAAAGTGGTATTGATGTTGGCTGAAGTTCATATAATACTGAAGTATTCACAGGTGGGATTATAACTGATTAACTGATAACTGATAACTGATTATATGGGGAAGCACACACGGTGATCAATGTTGCAACTGTAAATGTCCGGTCAACTGAATAATATGAACATTCTTGCTGATACGTAAGATTCAAGACCAGGTTATCATACAGAATACACAGCTTAGGACGCCTTAGATTAGATTTTTGTTGAAGTAAAATTATCTTGCTTCCCTAATACATCCCCATGTCTTGTTTTATGTCAAGAACACAGAATCATATTTAAAAAAAGGGGTGGACGTATTACTCATGTGCCTGGCAGCAAGGTATTGCACAAACCTGTACTGAACCTGTAAGTTCCCTCCACTGGCTACCAACCCGATAAAATCTTTTGGTTTTATTTATGCATAGCCTCAGATTATGGCCCTCTACATTCTTCTATATGGCCCCCCCAGGAGTTTGCGAACCATTGTCCTAGTCCAAACTGTGATAAACCAACCCCCTACCACTTTAGGATAAAATCCATGTGTAGTATACGTGCACTGGCCACTCTCATTTCATTGGCTGATAAAACTACCTCTTATCACTCCACAATGTAGATCAAGTCGTAATAAACCTACACTTTTCTCAACATATAAACACATACATATTGAAGAAATAAAATAAGTAAAGTAACCAACCAACTTAACAATTGAATAAATAATTAATATCGTAATAACGTCATTTTTTGTTTAATTAACTAATCACTGAGATATATAACTATGATTACCCAAATGAATGGATTCAGTGAATAATTAGATATGTAAGGAATAATTTATGTGTGAGCTGGAGAAAAGAACTTAAAAATAATATATTATAGAACGACAAAATACCACCACAACAACGACCAGCAGTACCACAAAGTAGGAAAGCGAAAATAAAAATACCAAAAGATGAATGTCACACACACACAACACACACACCAAACACACACACACACACACACACACACACACACACACACACACACACACACACACACACACACACACACACACACACACACACACACACACACACACACACACACACACACACACACACACACGCACGCACACACACACACACAAAGTCAGCTAAGAAACGATATTACCCTGATAAAGTTCACCATCTCAAACAGGCCAACAGCTGTCAGTGGTTCTACAAGGAAAATTCGCTGTGCGGTCTGCAAAAACTTTCCACCTTTCTCCCCTGTACTTCACACCTACCTTCCGAGATACAGGCAAAGGAGATTAACGGTCACTTTACCTTCCACATCTCAGCAACGCTTCTCTCCCTGCTTACATCCCTTCCCCTTCCACTCCCCACGCTGTCCACGAGGCTAATGTTGTCTCCAGGATTAGAATATTCAAATGTGAAAGAGCCACTACCCCAACGGACCTTCCCATCAAAATTTATAAAGATTTTGCCCTATTCCTCGCCACTCCCCTCTGTTCTATTATCAATGCTTCCCTCTCACAAAGTTCAGTTCCTGGTGACTGGAAAATTTCATATGTCACGCCACTCCCAAAACAACAGACCTTCAGTCATTCATTGATCTCAGGCCAGTCGCTCTCACTCCCATCCCCAGCCCTATTTGTGAAGATTTTGTATTTCATTGGTCTTACTCCAAAATCATTGAACACATTGATGTACAACAATTTGGAAATATCAAGGTTACTTCTACCTCCATCTACCTACTAGTTAATTTCCTTGAATTCATACACAGCCACCTGAACCATCGTGACACCTCCCTTTGCTCTCGCTTTTTATGATTTCAGAAAAGCATTTGATCTTGTAGATCACACTTTTGTTATTAACAAATACATTGATCTGGGACTTTACCCTGACCTGATAGCGTGGCTGGCTGATTTCTTCTCTGGACCCCAGCAAGCCGTCCGTTATCAAGGGCTCTGTCTCCTCGCTTCCCCAGCTGACCTCCAGGGTTTCCCAGGGGACCAAGATGGGTTCACTGTGTTTCCAGATGATGATAAACGACTCCTTAACTGACACCCCACATCGATGGAAGTACGTGAACGACTGCACCGTCGGCATTACCGTCAACAACAGGCTGCCAGACCACACGGTCCTGCAACACAAGCTACTTGACAGACTACAGGCGTGGACGCAGGACAACAGCGTCACCATTATCCACACCAAGGCCGTGGTGATGGACGTCTGCACGTTAAGAACAGCTGTACCACCACCCCAGCTCACCATCCGCCCCCACCCACTCCAGGTAGTTAACACCTTCAAGCTACTTGTCGTGGTCCTGGACGACCATTTTTTCTGTGGGCAGCACGTGGCCAGTGTGGTAAGAGCTTATCTTATCGTCTGTACGTGTTGCGCAGGCTCAGGATTCTCAACTCCACCAGCTGGAAGAGTCCCGAAAAGGGCAGGTCATCCTTGGCCCTGCATATGTGGAGTAGAATGCTGCCCCAACTATCCTGAGCCTGTTAATGGTGGGCGAGAGATACCACCAAGCTCTCAACGTGTTCGGGACCGGCTTACTCAGGAGCCAACGTGACCGCAACGTCCTTCCACCAGACGTGCCGCCTCCCAGATGAAAACGAGGCACACTAACAAACTCGTGCTCTCAAAAGCCCCACGCACAGACAGATAAGGACAAAGGGCCATCCCCACCATCATCCGGGGCATAAACAATGCACAGTAGACCATAGTTACACAAGTCGTAGATTTAGGTAGTTTTTACTTTTAGTATAAGGTAACTTTTCCACCCTTCCCTATATAAATTTTCGGTCCTTGGATTGCTTCATCAATAAACTGCTTATTATTATTATTAATGTTATTATTATTATTATTATTATTATTATTATTATTATTATTATTATTATTATTATTATTATTATTATTATTATTATTATTATTATTATTTATATTATTATTATTATTATTATTATTATTATTATATTATTATTATTATTATTATTATTATTATTATTATTATTATTATTATTATTATTATTATTATTATTATTATTATTATTATTATTATTATTATTATTATTAATATTATTATTATTAGTATTATTAGCATTATTATTACACATACATGCATAAACACTCTTTCTTCTTCTTCTTATTATTATTATTATCACTATTATTATTTTTATTATTATTATTATTATTATTATTATTATTATTATTATTATTATTATTATTATTATTATTATTATTGTTATTATTATTATTTTTATTCTTATTATTATTATTATTATTATTATTATTATTATTATTATTATTATTATTATTATT
>JAHFWG010000171.1:52429-69555 GCA_020233015.1 Callinectes sapidus | reverse complement strand
TGAAGGGAGGTTTCAAGACATTCATCCCTCTCTTTTGACTAACTCTCTTGGACCTGAACACAGACTGGTAACTAAGAGGACCATTTTTTAACTATTTCTGTTGCCTTTGTGCCATTTTCTCTTCTTACATAAAAAAAGTTAAATTGAATTTGAGTACAATAAAACCATCGTTAACTGCATCACCCACAAGAAAAATTTGCACTCAAGCATAAATATGGGGGAGACAAGAAAGGAATACCTCTTATGTCTAGACTGCCGGGACACAACAGCACATCCAGCCTGCCTGCCTCCTTCCCTCACTCCCACACTACTGCAGTCAATAATTTGGTCTTAGGCTAATTTGACCCTGGTCTGCCACCAACTGATCAAAGAGGAAGCTTCACCTGCAGAAGGCACTTGATTCTCTCGCCAGGAGTCATGATGGCAGTAGTGAATACTCCCGATAACATGCCAGCATTGAACAGCTGGACGGCAGTGAGCTGCTGGTCGGGAGAAGTTTGCTGCAGCTTCTTTCCAATGCCAAAGCCAAGGAAGCACACAGCAAACATTGGTGTAACACCCACCAAGGGTGCCGCCATGCCTACACAAGGAGGTCAAGAGGTAATGTTAATGAAAGCAACTCATCCACTCAAGGAATGAATAAAAACTGTATAACGGAATGGCAATTAAATTATAAATCTTAAATATAATGGAACAATATTACAATATTTGTTAAGTAAGGCTTTGGTCTATTTAATAGCTTCAAATATTTCTTAATTTCTATATGTTTTATATATTCATACCATTCACGAGAACAAAAATAAACATTTTATCATCAGATATAAAAGAAATGTGTTAAACATATAAACTTCCATTTATAATGAGAGAGAGAGAGAGAGAGAGAGAGAGAGAGAGAGAGAGAGAGAGAGAGAGAGAGAGAGAGAGAGAGAGAGAGAGAGATTTATGGCTTTTACTTTGATTACTTTTCTTTTAAAACCCTCAATTCATCTAAATAGCAGTACAGAAAGAAAGAGATTAAAGAGTGTAGGAGTCCAGCTAGTACTTTTCCCAGTGTACATACACTAACTCTTCCTTTTACCTTTGTAAAGTCCAAAGAAGCCTTCATTGCGAATGGTCTTCAAGGCACAGTCCCAAGTCCCGGCATAGAGAGGCTTTTGTCCAGGTGCTGGTAGAGGCTGGGTCTGCAGCCTCACCTGAAAAGTATATGCAAGTATTAGTGCTAGTTATGCTAAATTTATAGTTTAATACAATATCCCTTATCTTTACCACCATCTCTCAACAAGCTTTTGACAAGTAGTGGTTATTGGAAATGTTGTAAATAGTAAGAACAACAACCTGAGGGTGGCTAAAACCATCTATAGTTTATTGTATGAAACTATGAGACCCTATTTATCTATTACACTGTTATATATATATATATATATATATATATATATATATATATATATATATATATATATATATATATATATATATATATATTGACTTTAAAGCTAACATCAACATTGTACTTATTCTAACACTGACTAGTAATTATTAGTGGGTTTCCGTTTAAAAGTTTGTTGCTATTGGCTAGTTCTCCCTGCATATAAAAAAAAAAAAAAAAAAAAAAAAAAAAACATTCAAAACTGAGTTGATCGAGGCTCAGCTGTATGTACTTGACTGGGACAGCTGCGGGTGGAGGGTATATATACACACACACACACACACATACACACACGGATCTTTTATTGATTAGACTCTTATTGTCGTATCTAACTCCCCAATCTATACAGAAGCGCTAAAATGACCGCTCTAAAATCATAGCAGTGAATTTTTACGTAAGAGGGGGAAGCTGGTCAATGTCAACATGAAACAATAAAAAAAATCCCACTAATTTGCCAGTCCCCTTATGGATTCAAAAGTTACCCCCCCCTCAAAAAAAGGAATATTTTGAGACCCCCTCTTAAATAAAGTCATTGGAAATACAGAAGCAGGTATGGAGTTTCAGAATTAGCAGATAAAAGTATGAATGACTACAAGTACTGAATGAATGAATGAAGGACGGACAACGCAAACCAACACACACTATTGAGAAGATAATATGGAGGAAGGCAAAGGAAAAATGCGATGTGGGAGTGAGAAATGAATTATCGTCCTCTAACTGAATGGAAGGTGAGCATGTTGAAGGGGGAGGGGGGGAAATACAGTAACGGTAAGAATGCGAGTACGGAACGGTAATCAGTAAAGCAAGGTCTGCCAAGTAACTGGACTCAATGTGAATCAACTAACACACACGCACTGGAAGCTCTTGTTATCTGTATAATATGAGGTTAAATCACGTACACTAGAGAATGCGAGTATAGAACGGCATTCAGTAGAGCAAGGCCTGACAACTAACTCCGAATGAGCTCCTATCACGCACGCACTGGAATCTCTTATCGTTTTATCTCCCCCTTTATAATGAGGTTAAATCTCGCACACTAGATGGACTGCGGGATAATACTACCTCTAAATATAGACAAACAACACTATATGTGAAATTTCCTATGCATATCAACGACCGAATAGTAGTAACATCACTTTTCCCGATAATGAAAAGTGTATCTGGTATAAAAAGTAAGTGAAAAGAAGAAAAAAAAAGAGATGGACTATTTTGACAATACATACGTACGTGTTAAGCCTAAAAAATTCTCTCTCTCTCTCTCTCTCTCTCTCTCTCTCTCTCTCTCTCTCTCTCTCATCATTACAGCTATAGATTACAGAGTCTACATTAGAGTTGGTCCCCGTTTTTCTGCAATACATGTACTTTTCTTCCTCACATCACTGGTTATCTTACCATTTATATTTTGTGTGTGTTGAGGAAGAGGACTGCCTAACCGGTTTTTTAATAATGACAGTAAAATAACAGTATGTGGTCTTACTCATCGCATTTCCCAGCTTAATATGCGAAAACTGACACATTTGAATAGTGGGGAAAAAAAATGACCTTGCTTTCATGACAATGCGGAAGCGGTGGCAGTACCAATGGGGGGTGACTCAGGGTGGAGGGGGTCAAGGCTCCCCAATAATAACCCAAGACCTCCTCCCTCAGCCTCTCCAATATTGCGACCAACATTTTATAAATAGGGATTTAGCAACAATACTCGTACTTCACTTTGATAACATTATGTGAGATCCCTACGCGGTTTGCCCCAGACCACCCCCCAAATGAAAATTTCTTGTTGCCACTATGCGGAAGAAAACAACCAAGGCAACCAACTTAATTAAACACACACACACACACACACACACACATTAACAGAGCGACCAACCTTGGATGATCTGACACGCACCATCATACCAAAAATTTAGTAAAACTACAAAAGTGTTATTTCAGAGAGAGAGAGAGAGAGAGAGAGAGAGAGAGAGAGAGAGAGAGAGAGAGAGAGACGTAAACTGATACAAAAACATATATGAACACAAAGACACCTACACACACACACACACACACACACAACTTCCCACTTAAAAAGCATCAACTTTTACCAATTTCCACAACCACCTTTATAGTATCGAGCGGCTGGCCGACCACCACGGTGCAGGAACCGCCAAAGCCTCCCGCAATGAAGTCCTTAATGGCTGAAGTTTTTTGAGGCATAGTGAGAGAGGGAGTGGGAAAAGCGAGGACACGTATGGAAAGGCGTGAGTGAGGCTACCACCACCACCACCACAACACTGGACGGCTGAGATCAAGTAAACTGAGTTGGTGGTGGGTGGTCGACCGGGATGGACTGGCGGGAGAGGTGAAGGCCGGCAGGGGTACTATGATGCCAGATACCATTAATGTGCACGAGACGTGACGAGAGGCTGCTCAGTGTTACTAAGTGTCTGATCAACGTAGGTACGTGTCTGTGTGTGTGTGTGTGTGTGTGTGTGTGAGGAATATTTTGTTAAAGTAAAATGTGCACATGTTCAAATAAGCAGTATATATTATATAACATTAACTGACACTCCTAACAACATAATTGCATTCGCAAACATGCATCAACGCCATCATTACTTCGAAGAGGAAAGAAAAAAAGCTGCAGCGAAGTAAAACCTTAATATTAACATCCACCCAAGAGCCATCACCCCCCCAAAAAAAAAATGTTATGAGATAAGGCTTATCTCTGAACTTATCTACAGTATATAGTGAAGGCAGGGAGGTATGGGAGGAGTCTGGGAAGTCTGAGAAACTGGTGGTCACGTGCTCAGTTCTGATGGAAGGTGCCACATCAGTATGAATTTCAGTTTACTCTCAATCAGTTGCGACAGCTGACCACTAACAATAGCAGGGCCACACGATGACGGCAAACAGGTGCAGTGCTTCATTATGCACAGAAGTTCAATATCACATTATACTTCAGAGAGAGAGAGAGAGAGAGAGAGAGAGAGAGAGAGAGAGAGAGAGAGAATAGTTTAAATGGAAGTGATATAGGGAGGGAGTTGGGATAGGAAGGTAGACATAGAAAAGGAATCAGAAAAGAGGTGTGGCTTAACTGAGATGTTTTGCCACTTCCCATGGAGACAAACTGGCCGAAGATGTTGTACTTGACTCCCTCAACCCCTTCACATTTTATTCCTTCAACTGGCATGCCAAATTACAGAGACCAATTAATGACAATGCTGAGAGATTAATCATTCATCTTCACCTCTTCTTTTAGGTTGACCAGTTCTCTAACAGGATACTGCCAGTGTCGTCTAGGATAGTGTTACTCTAGGATCAAGGTTCCAGTCTGTCAAACAAATAGTACATGATGTTTATTGCAATATAACAGGATCAGAATGCCATTAAAATATCCCTTACAGTTGGTTCTTGAGGACATTCATGGGTCTGCTAGGATGTGGTTGAAGCATACAGACAAATGTTCACAATCTTTTAAAGTTTTCTGGTGACTCAACTACTATGGCTTTCACTGGCCGTGTTACACTGTTTTTCGCAAGTAATTCCGAAACGAATTGTCGGAACAGTATGGTATTTCAACACAAAGCCTCTTACACCCCTACCTAATTTATGGCCCACATAGCATATTGCTATATGTGTTTACGAAGGAGTTTACTCGTGTATATTAAGACGAAGCCACGAGGTCATGTCTACACATTCAGAGGACTCGTCCCCACCCCCCAAACACCCCCCACCCCCAAACACCCCCCACCCCCAAACACCCCCCACCACTCCATATTTCCCCCCCCCCTCCACCCTCCTTCCGTATCCCTCTCCGTCTCCTCGTTCTCCCCCCCCCTCATTACTCATTTCCTGCCTCTTATATGTTATTCCGTTTACTTTATGTACTGTACTTATAGCTACATGTCATATATGTATGCATCTAATTAATACAGTGTGTGCAGCTTTCGATATTACTTGACATGTAACCTGGGAGTACTGCAACCTTTCATGGAGGCAAAACGTATATCACGTTGTTCATTACTGTATAACCTGATGCTTACGCAAATGTAGTAGGAGGCAAATGTACTGTATGTAGGTCCTATGGCCAGCCGAATGAACAAGCACTATTGTTATTACCTGTGGCCTGGACTTTTTGTAATAACATGTTCTTCTTTAGTAAATACCATGTACTCATCACACAATGTTAACATGGTAAAGTTGACATTATATTATTTTGTTGCCTTATGTCGTTCATAACCACATCATTCCATATAAATTGCATAATCGTATTTCTCTGCTTCACTGCATCTTTGCTTAAGTCATAACCTCGGAAACCACAGCCCGGTGGTAGGGGTAGGGAGGTGGGGGTTGGGGGGGATTTCCGCCTATAGTGACAGGCAGAGGGAGAAAGAGTGGGAGGGGAGGAGTGGGATTGGGGTGGGAGGGAGTCAGGAGACTGAGAGTATTGGCTATAATTACACATGGCGTATAATGGAACGGTGCAGAACACTCGTAATACCATATATTATTGCTGCGGTTATTTGGTTGACCAAATATGACAGCATGCATTAACCTTATAGCGCACACATACATCTTTACAACCATTAACAGCTGGATTGTCATCCTTCCACGCTCTTCTGGCCTTCGTCTGGTTTCCATGCTTATATATATATCAGTGACCGTGTGAATAATAGCAAAGTAGGGTAATTAACATGCATGAATATATATTTCTGTTTAATATAAGTAACCACAGTAACATACACCATATACCGGTACTATATGTGGGTGTTTTGAGGGAGACGGGGAGGGGGTGGGTGAGGTATTAGGGTATGGAGGGAATAGTCTGGGGGTTGGTAGGAGTGTTGGAGGGGCTAGACGAGTACCCCACACTTGTTCGAATGTGTATAAGACCTTAGTGACCATGCCTGGATTCGACTTAAATATACACGAGTAAACTCCTTCGTAAACACATATAGCAATATGCTATGTGGGCCATAAATTAGGTAGGGGTGTAAGAGGCTTTGTGTTGAAATACCATACTGTTCCGACAATTCGTTTCGGAATTACTTGCGAAAAACAGTGTAACACGGCCAGTGAAAGCCATAGTAGGTGGTGTATATATCCCCCCAACTGATTCACCCTACTATCATGCCTCTCAATTTGGTGAATTAGCTGCCCGTACATTAGGACCAGAGAAAGTAATTTTAGTAGGGGACTTAAATGCCAGAGTAGGAGAACCGAGAATTAGAGACGAAAGCGGTAACCGATATGAGTATCGGGGAATGAAGGATCACACAATTAATGATCACGGTAGAACACTTGTGAATGTGTTTAACAACAACAAGTTGGTGGTTGTGAATCATTTAATATATCGTGAAAAGCAACTAGATGGAGACTTAACATTTAAGAGAAAAGGTGAGTGGATTTCTGAAATTGATTTATGTATTGTAAAGCAAAATTCCTTACTCATGATTAAAGAAATAGCAATAAAACAAAATGTAGGAAGGTCTGACCACGCACCGCTGTGTGTCACCTTGGACATGGATAAAGGGATATGTGCGTCGGCCAGGGAGCTCCTGGCAAGGTCAGCACAGCTAAGTGACTCGCACTACCAAAAACTGGTGCCGTACAAGTTACAGAAGAGCGTGTGTCACAACGAGGTGGATACAGAGAAAATGCGTATGGAATTGCAGAGTCACGCTCCACCAGACGTGAATGGAGCCACAGACGTGAGTGAAGTGCTGACGGCAGGATACAACACCATCATGGAGTGCGCTCGTAGAAGTACTAGACGACTTGCGCGTCAGGACCAAACATGGGAAGGAGACCAGCCCAGATGGAAAAGATTACTGGATGGAAATCGATTAACTGGAAAGGCAACTTGCAAATTGAAAATAAGGAAATGCCTTCAGATGAACAGTTCAAAGAACATTTCGAGAATTTATTAAACCCATCTGACGAGCAAAGCACTCAAAGCGATGAAACTAACAATGAAGATTTAGAAGATTTGCCTTATATACCTATCTTAGATGATGCATTTTCTGAGATTGAGTTTGACCAAGCGATCAAAGACCTTAACAAGAACAAAAGCTATATGGGAATGTGCCCAGCCCTACTGAATGTCCTTGATGTAACTTGGCGACTGTTCATCCTGACTATTTTTAATGCTGTGTTTAACCGGATGTATTACCCGACATCATGGTGTTATAATAAGCTTGTCATTTTGTTTAAATCAGGAGGACGAATGATGTGTAACAAATATAGGGGTATTAGCGTCATGGATACATTAGCAAAACTTTATGATAGATAAGATAAAACAAGTCATCAGAGACGCCCCAAACAGTGCAACGAAAATACTGAATAGACTGCAATTATGGTGGAATATAGACAAATGCCAAGCAGGTGCACAAAAGAAGAGAGGGTGTGTGGAGCAAATTACTACCTTAAGGTTAGTATGTGATTATGCAGCATATAAGAAAAGAAAACTCTATGTTTTGTTTGTTGACTTTAGTAAGGCAACAAATGATGATCGGGTCCCTAGGGGTAAATTAGTAGAAAGTCTAAAACATTCTGGATGTGGTAAAATGATGATCAAAGCTATAAAAACAATGTATACCTGCACTAAAAACGTTTTAAAGTCAGTCGTAATTGACTCTTCTATTGGTGTTCGTCAGGGGGCCCCGACCAGCTGCTTGCTTTTCACCTTGTATATTGATAACATGGTGAAGATGTTGAAAAATGAAATAACAGTAGACAGTTTTCTGGGAAATCTGCATGTTTTACTGTTAATGGATGATGCTGTGATATTATCAAGCAGTAGAGAAATGTGTGAGAAGAAGCTGAACATAGTGTTAGAGTACTGTAACCAATATGACATGGTTATTAATGAAAAGAAAACTACATTCTTTGTCATAAACGGTCAGGAAACAGATAGGCAGGTTCTGAGAGCGGGAGGAGTAAGCGTGCGCTACGCGGCCAGATACCTGTACCTGGGCGCGTGGATCACCGACACCGCCAAGTTGGACGATGTATCAACTTGCACGAGGCTGGCAACGAGGCAGTAGTGAACAAATTTTCAATCTTTTGTGCGGCCAATACACAAATGCCATTTATGTGTAAGGAAAAAGTGTTCGATGCAGCAGTAACATCAGTGCTCCTATACAGTTGCGAATCATGGTTGAATAATAAGATAAAAAGCTTTGAAAGACAATATAATACACTAGTAAAGTTTTTAATGGCAGTAAGGAAAAACACCAGCATAAACTTGTGCATGAATGAAAGTGGCATCCTACCTATTCTAGAGTTAGTAAGAAAGCGAAGAAAAAAATTCTTAATATGCAAATTAGAAAATATAGATATGGATCAACCTTTCCATGTGGTATATGACCTGTGTAGACGAAAGAACACACCTAACACACCGAAAGAACACAACTATAGGTTCCTGTCTAATGAAATATCGTTAGTGCCTGACAATGACCCTTTAGATAAGATAAAACAAGTCATCAGAGACGCCCCAAACAGTGCAACGAAAATGACGACATATAAAAGTGACCTTAATCCAACGTTAACAGTGCACAAAGTATATACTGCTCATGCACATATACCAGACTACCAACGCGAGTCGTTCTCCAGGTTAAGACTAATGTCACACAGTCTCAGAATAGAGACAGGGAGGTGGAGTCGCACACCTGCCCAGCATAGAGTTTGTGTGTGCGACGGTAATCACGTGCAGACAGAACGACACGTGTTGGTGGAGTGTCCGCTAACGAATCACCTTCGGGACAAGTATTCTATGCTCAGATTTGGAAGTATCAATGATTTGTTAAGTGAAGATATTCACTTAAAGGAATTGTGTAATTTTGTGTTTGATGTAGTTGATATATATAAGTAATTGTTGTAGTCACCCCTACAATGTAATACAGGAAATTAATATTATTTTTGGACAAAGGAAAATAATGTAGATTTACTGTTAATTATGTATGTTAAATGTTATTTTTGTCAATAAACAACTATTACTACTACTGTGTGTGTGTGTGTGTGTGTGTGTGTGTGGATCGGACCACGGGAGGGGGTAGACACGCGCCCCGTTACTCCGTGCCCGTGGATTACTACCTATACGAAGGAAAACAAAGTGATCCGTGCCCGTGGATTACTACCTATACGAAGGAAAACAAAGTGAGGAAAGAAAAACGTGGAAAATAATGCGATATAGAGGCCAGTGCTTCGCGTAAATAGCCGGGCCAAAAATGGACAACTTACCACCTGCGGATACTTACTGTACAATATGCAACAAACATTGTATACAGGAATGTTTGAAGTGGCAAAAATGTAAGAGATATATCCACGCTGACTGCTCTCAACTTCCTGCCTATGCCATAGTAAACTTTTTTAATACAAGGTGCCAATACACTTGTGAAGAATGTGTGAGAAAACAGCTGGGTGAAGATTGTGACCGGCTTTTTGCGCAGGTGTACACCTTGATAGAGAAAGAGAGAGCGACGAGAAAACAACAATTGGAGCAGCAAGGTGCAGAAAAAGACTTTGATAATATAAATGAACATGGTGATGAAAATGATGAAAGTGTTGCGCCAGACGAATCGTCCTTATTACCAAACCATCCTGGCAAACAAGACAACAACCAAACTACTACACCAAATACAAACGAGTCTAGTGGCCAACGGAAAGCTAAGGTATGCTACTTTTACAAAAACAACAAGTGTAAATATGGACTTAGTGGTCGTGATTGTTCATATGCTCATCCTAAACTGTGTAACAGGTACAAGATAAACGGTTGTGACCCAGTAAGAGGGTGTAAAAAGGGTAACAATTGCACTTTTCTACATCCATCATTATGCTATGGGTCAGAAAGAAAACGGGAATGCTTTAATATGGACTGTAAAAGACTACATTTGAAGGGCACTCGCCGTTATACATTTGACCAAACAACTACCGAACAACAAACAAGACAACAGGCAGCCTCCACCAAGCAACTACCCACTCGACCAACCATACCATTACCAGACCATCAACCACACAATGCATGGTCAAATGGACCACCTCATCAGATAGAAAAACAACAAACTAGTACTACAGAGTCTTTTTTACTTCAACAAATGCAGCAAATGCAACAAGTACAGCAACAAATATTACATATGCTGAAAACAATACCGTGGCAGGGGGCTCCTATACACCCATTACAAGGATACCATCAACAGCCGGTGGCAGCACTGCCAACAACCTTTATAAAATAATTACCCTAAATATCGCTGGCCTTTTACCATACAAATTCAAAGGCAAAATAAAATTACTCACAGAAATGGCACAAACTGAAAATGCCGTTATAATCTCTCTAACAGAAACTCACCTAACAGAGGACATCCGAGAAGCTGAAATAGAAATACCAAACTTTGTACCATACAGAACAGATAGATAGACCAAAACAAAAGAAAAAAGGTGGAGTCATTACCTACGTGGCGAACTACTTAGCAGCTAAGACAAAATTGCTCTTCTCAGAATCAAACTTGTACACAGAATGCCAAGTATTATATATTAAAGACATTGACTGGGTTTACATAAACATATACAGGTCACCAGCATGTCCAACAAATAAATTTAACAAACAGCTAATAAAGATTAGTGAAGTAATTAGCTCACTACCATCACCTATGCCTACAATTATGCTCACCGGTGACTTGAACTTCCCGCTCATAGACTGGGAGCTGGAGAGTGTGTATGGAGGAGCAGGAGACATGCGGACTCAAGCAGAGGCTCTGCTGCAGTTTGCTGAGGAGCTCTGTTTAAATCAAGTTATAAACACTCCTACAAGAGGTCACAATATACTAGATATTGTAATGACAAACCATGATGACGTTCTACATAATATTGCTGTAAATAACACAAATTTTTCAGATCATAACATTATAACCCTGACGACCAACTTACCTACAAATGTGCAAACTTGGATTCCTTGCGCAGCACAACAGGCACCAAATTTCAGCCGACTGAACTTTCTCAGTGAGTCAGTCTGCTGGGAAAGTTTGAAGAGAGATCTCGGTGAAACGGATTGGGAACTACTCATGAAGGACTGCGATCCCGAGGCACAATATGACATACTGATGACGATATGCTTGGAAATATCAGAAAAATATGTACCATTGAGGAGGCCGTCTAAAAAGATCCCGTCTTACATTGGTAACATACCAAGGGACCGAAAAATTCTGATGCGTAAGCGAACAAAACTAAGAAAGAAACTCAGGAATATCATCAACACTGAAATACGGACACAAACCGAAAACAAAATTATCAGTATAGAAGAAAAACTAAAAAGATCAGTAGAATTAGAAAACGATCGAAAAGAAACAAATGCTGTGTCATGCATTAAAACAAATCCAAAATACTTCTACAAATATGCTGCAAACAAATCAATAGTGAGAGCAAGTGTTGGCCCACTGACTGACTCAGAAGGCCGAACCATAAACGAACCCCAGGAGATCGTTGAAGCACTACTGCTTCAGTACAAAAGTGTCTTCAGCGACCCTGTGATAGACAAAAGAATCAACTCGCCTGTCGACTTTTTCTGTCAAAACACAGACTGCACATCAAAACTAACAGACATAAACTTTAGCAGATACGACATAGAAGAAGCAACTAAAGAGGTGGCTACTAATTCGGCAGCTGGCCCGGATCATTTCCCTGCTATACTTCTCAAAAGTTGTGCTAAGGAACTGAGTGCTCCTTTGTTTATTTTTTACAGAAACTCCTTAGATACTAGTATAATACCAAAGCAATTAAAAAATGCCAACATCACACCAATTCACAAAGGAGGATCGAGAGCTGAAGCCAAAAATTATCGACCAGTTGCCTTGACTTCCCACATTATTAAAATCTTGGAGAGGATAATTGTTAAAAACATGGCTACATACCTCGAACAAAACAACAAAATGAACCAGAACCAGCATGGCTTTCGTGCTGGACGTTCATGCCTCTCACAATTACTCGCTCATTACGAAACAATTTTAGAAAAATTGGAATATAATAAAAGTGTTGATGTGGTCTACCTTGATTTTGCCAAAGCTTTCGACAAGGTGGACCACGGCATTTTGCTACACAAAACAAGACAGTTGGGCATTACTGGAAACCTCGGAAAATGGCTGTACGCTTTTCTCACTGACAGGGAGCAGTGCGTAGTGGCTGGTGGTGCAGTCTCTCAGCCATCGGGAGTTATCAGCGGGGTGCCACAGGGATCAGTGCTTGGACCCCTGCTCTTCCTGATACACATCGCTGACATCAACAGACATGTCTTACATTCGTCTGTAGCCTCCTTTGCCGATGACACCAGGGTTTTAAAGGAAGTTTCTTCATTATCTGATGCCGAACAATTACAAACTGATTTGGCATCACTTTACTCATGGGCAGAGCATAACAACATGTGTTTCAACAACAACAAATTTGAACATATACATTATACTTTAGGAGAAATCAACTACAATGCACATATCTATACAGCATCAGACAGTTCCCATATAGACACCAAGAAGCATATAAGAGACCTAGGAATCACTCTCAGTAGTGATGGAAACTTTACTCAACATATACATCAAGTAGTAAAGAAGGCACGAAGCCAGGCCGGCTGGATTCTCCGCACTTTCCGGACACGTGAAATGCGCCCTATGCTGACCTTATACAAGTCACTTGTGATACCATTGCTGGAGTACTGCTGTCAGCTGTGGAGTCCGTGGAGAGCAGGAGAGAAACAGTCACTTGAAGCAGTACAACGATCGTTTACCAGTAGAATATCTGACGTCCGACATCTCGACTACTGGGCAAGGTTACATGAACTTGACATGTACTCACTAGAAAGGCGTAGAGAGAGGTACGCTATATTATACATATACAAAATATTGACTGGAAGAGCTATAAACAACCTAAATATACGGTTTAGCATCCACCAGCGACGTGGTCGGCTCTGCCATATAGAAAGGATCTACCCCAGAGCAAATGCAAGAATCAAGACACTCAAAGAAAACGCCTTCTCTGTAAGAGGTCCACTCATCTTCAATGCACTGCCCAGGTACCTACGTGACTCAACAGAACATTTGAATGGCTTTAAAAAACAGCTAGATAAATTTCTACAAACAATACCCGATCAACCCAAGCTGCCGCACTATCACCTCAGCGCTGCCAGCAATAGCATCATAGACCAGCTGGCACAGAGACGAGCAGATGGGCTGTATTAGTGGCGGCGCATCAGCGTGGCCACGGGTGACAACTGCTGCCTGAAACCAACACCACAGGAACCACAGGCACAGGTGTGTGTGTGTGTGTGTGTGTGTGCGTGTGTGTGTGTGTGTGTGTGCGTGTGTGTGTGTGTGTGTGTGTGTGTGTGTGTGTGTATGTGTGTGTGTGTGTGTGTGTGTGTGTGTGTGTGAGTGTTGCGTGTTGCGTGTGGTGTGTGGTGTGTAATGTGTGAGTGTGATGAGTCAGTAGAGTATTTGAGTATTTGACTGAATAAACTTAGTGAGGATGGTTTAGGGAGTGTACAAAAGAGTGAGGTTGGTGGGCTGCCATGCCATTGTTATGAGGTGAACTGTAGTTATTCAAGTTAGCAATCACAAACGTCTTCAATATACAGATAATTCCCCAAGGAATCAATAAAGTAACCCGTTTCTAACCATAGCCAGAAGTATAGATGTAAAAAAGGGAGAGTAAGATTTGCATTTATGTTCCCTCTTTTTAACAATATGGACATTTTACCAGATTTTACAAGCCGATCTATCTTTGTTATCTCCAAGTTAAGTCCACCCTTCCTACTCTCAGATCATGGCCAGGCATTAAACTCATCCGCTTTGACACCTATGAGTTTCCAAAGTGTACATAGTTCCACTGTACTGTTTATCGAGTACAGGAGGTTGTGGTCAGACTAATAGTAATGATAATTTTAAGTGAGAGGACGTACGAAGCAGGATTAAAGGCATTGTATTTGCATTCCTTGGAGAGATCCAGGTTAAGATGGGACTCCCCCTCCCCACTTGCACACAGTTATTATTATGAAGTCAGTAACAAATGTAAAAAAATCAAAGAAAGTAGTAAGGAAATGTATTTTTCAAACAGTTTTGTTTGGAAGTACTATTCGTGGCGTTAAAGATAAATATGACATTAAAAAAGAAGACAGTAGGAACTTGATTTAATGCTGTAAAGATGCAGTGAGGCCTGAGGACACACTGGTATTCTTTGCAGAGACACTATTTCCTGCTCTCTCTCTCTCTTCCACATTACATGTGTCTATAGGATCAACTAATTAACCATCATTTACTTTCAAGTTCTTATATTCCCTTTAAGTAGTGAATGTTTCGTGAGTCTGTCTCTTTTTTAGTCACAGTGAATCTTTTTATATAAAAGTTGCTTTGTGACTGTCACTGTTTCTATGATGTGCTTCATATAGGGCAAGTATATTTTCTATGAGTCTTCTTGTTTTTTTAAGTGAGAGTTAATGTGTGTGTGTGTGTGTGTGTGTGTGTGTGTGTGTGTGTGTGTGTGTGTAGAGTGTCTCAAATAAGTATTTTCTTTATGTTTCAATGTTTTTGTAGTAATAGTTGGTGTGTATATGTGTGTGTGTGTGTGTGTGTGTGTGTGTGTGTGTGTGTGTGTGTGTGTGTGTGTGTGTGTGTGTGTGTGTGTGTGTGTGTAGAATGTCTCAATTAAAGCAAGTATCTTCTTTATTTTTCCCAGTTTTTTTATGTTATAGTTCATTTGTGTGTGTAAGTGTCTGTGTGTGTGTGTGTGTGTGTGTGTGTGTGTGTGTGTGTGTGTGTGTGTGTGTGTGTGCGCGTGCGTGTGTGTGTGTGTGTGTGTGTGTGTGTGTGTGTGTGTGTGCGTGTGTGTGTGTGTGTGTGTGTGTGTGTGTGTGTGTCGTGGTGTGTGTGTTAGTGTGTGTGTGTGTTGTGCGTGCGTGTTGTGTGTGTGTGTGTGTGTGTGTGTGTGTGTGTGTGTGTAAAATAGGTGAAATAAAGGCACTACACTTTTAGATCCGGTACATCTTAGGCCTGGAGCCTCCGTGGTACAGTGGAACCGCCTTCACTCTGGGGGCCCTGGGATCCCCGAGCGCATGGGTTCGAATCCTGATTACTGTCTGAGTGGAGATTGGGCGTCCACTCGGGATAACGGTCCTTAAGTGGGTGGACTTTCAGATAGGAGGTCTACATGGGGTGGTACCCTTTAGCACAAAAATTCCCATAAAAAGCCCTCAATGATCTGGGTGGCCCTAGTAGTAAATGAATGAGGTGTGATGCACCTGTGTTCTGAATGAAGAGTCCACCTTCTGTTGTTCATCAGATCATAATGTTCCGAGTGCTGAGGACAAGATGTTTGTGTGTGTGTGTGCCTGAAGGTATGTTTGTCTTAGCCTTATCTTGACTGCTTCCACCCCCTAAGGAAAGGGACTGTTTTGAAGTGTTTTGGCATCTCGTCTGCTATGTTTATCAGTTGCTGTGGTTTTCAAGGATGTTTTAATAACTCCAGTGATTATTTAACCATGATTCTGAATATCCCATTGGAAAAACACTCATTAGAAGTCAATCAACCGTGTGTGTGGCTTCTGATAGTGGTACTGGTGTGAGTTGAAAGCATTCAAGGCTGCAAGTCACACCGTCACCCATGATAGCAAACTGTTTGTCGTTTTTCAAAGATTTCTGGATTTTTTATATGATTAATTTTCATTACATTGGATACCTATTGTGGGACTTGTCTTGGTCATATCTTGGGTGTCATTGGGGCAAAATGTCTCTGAACTTTTTTTTTCAAATGAAACTATAGAATTTTTTTTTTTTATCTTGCAATCCCCCTCTAGATAAATAAAGTAAAATAAATGGTTTAGACAGTTTGTTCATGAAAGTGATGATAAATAGATACTGAACTGTAAATATGTACAGGTGCTTCTCTGAGTATGTAGATCGTGGTTCATCAAAACATTCAGGTAGGAAGGTAAAGTTATGGGAACATAAACCTCTTGTGTTTCCATTTCCCATACAATCATTCATGAGAGAGAGAGAGAGAGAGAGAGAGAGAGAGAGAGAGAGAGAGAGAGAGAGAGAGAGAGAGAGAGAGAGAGAGAGAATGTGAGTAAGGAGTGTGGTTCAGTGTTGGATTGTCCCACGCCGCGGCAGCAAGCAGGAGCAGTGAGCGGCGTGGCAGGTTGGTCGGCACACTGGCACATGCACACGCTCTTACTCATTATCAACTTCCTCTCTCACCACGACAAATTTCCAAGGCCACAGAAATGACTAGAAGGGTTTTCAAGACTGTATTTCCAATTAATAATACAGAAAACTTGTCACTCTCTCTAGAACCGTAAAGGAACACCTTAAAAATAATTGTACATTTAAATACAGCCTTGTGAAATAGTGGAGGTGAAGTACAAAAGCGTTTGAAAGTATGAGCCACACTTTCCGTAGTGGCGTGGCGGACTCAGTGACAGGTGGAAGTTAGTGACCGCGTGTCAAACTGAAGTAACGAGTAATGCCTGAAGACTCGCTGGCAGTACAGAAGTTAGTCTCCGCGTGCTAGGTTTGTTTCTGTTAACCTTTGAAAATGCTCACTTCTACCTAAATCTTGAAACAAAAGACTCAATTTGAAACATATCTGACGCGAGAGAGAGAGAGAGAGAGAGAGAGAGAGAGAGAGAGAGAGAGAGAGAGAGAGAGAGAGAGAGAGAGAGAGAGAGAGAGAGAGAAAGAGACGAGAG
>JAHFWG010000171.1:0-35981 GCA_020233015.1 Callinectes sapidus | reverse complement strand
AAACGTGGCCAATAAAGAGAGCACAAGAGAGTAAGTTGGAGGTTGCTGAGATGAGAATGTTAAGGTGGATGCTTGGGGTGACAAGGAGGGATAAAGTGAGGAACAGTCTTATAAGGGGAACAGCAAAAATAACGGAGGTAACAAAGAAAGTACAAGAAAGGAGAATGCAATGGTTCGGTCACATCAAAAGACGAGAAGAAGCGTATGTCGGTAGAAGGATACTTGATATGGAAGTGGAGGGAAGAAGGCAACGTGGCAGACCAAAGAAAAGGTGGAAGGATTGCATCGGAGAAGACCTGAGGGAGAGAGGATTGAGGGAAGAGGATGTTGGGGACCGGGACTTGTGAAGAAAACTAGCGAGGAACAGCGACCCCATATGAACATGGGAGCAGCTGCAGAAGAAGAAGAAGAAGTACTCTTTAGAAAAAAGACTGAGGCTTCCAACTATCAATGACACAATTATTTCTGTAGAGTTTTCTTTTTCGCGTGTCGAGGCGAATTACGCATCCTCCATTCACTGGTCGGTCCTTTTCCGTCCTCTCTGCTTCTCGAAGCCTTCGCCATTCCCTTCGTACTGATGGATGAACGTCCTTCTTTATGTATATTTTCTTAAATGGTTAATTCTTTTCCTTAAGTTGGTTGGCAAGGTCTAGGAGGCCTTTGCGTAATGTCTTGTCCGGTAGTGTTAACAGTGTGGGTCGGCATCGGTGGCTAGCTGCGTTGCGCCGTCCCAACCAACCTGCGGTGCGTACCTTCCATGTAGCCAGCCAGCATCCATCGCTGCCCACACGTTCCCGATTTTATCCTCATCCGTCACGGCACCGTGAAGAGATTATTCACCTGCATGCCTCTGAGGGCAGACATCTGTTTAGCCATCTTGCCTAGGCAGGTAAGGTATTCGGCGTAACCAGCAGTCTTCAATCAAAGAAGGATACGTTGACGTTACTGGTATCTACTGCGCATGCGCGAACAGGGAAGCCAAGGTCGAGAGGGGGTTTGCCTTGGGTGTTCAATATTTATCTAGGCTATAACGTCTAAGTCCATACCCTCCTCAAATTCATCTCTCTCTCCAACGTTCTTCATATGTTCACAGACCTTTCAGGTAGTGGTAGAATTCCCTGCAGTCCGTATTTAGTCAGAATTAAGGCAAAATAGTGCTACAGCTGCACACACACACACACACACACACACACACACACACAGTGTTGCCACCCCTGAAAATATAAACCCGCTAGATTGGACTCCAAAACCCGCCAGATTTAGGCAGAGACCCGCTAGACAAAAAATTGTATATTTCATAAAATAATATGAACAATACCAATTCCATTCCTATTAAACCATAATAATAATAAGTAATAACTGCCGTATGTGCAGCTACAAACATGGCTATTTTTCCTTCAGCTTTCTGATACTCACTTGTATTTTTCAAAGATTGAAATGGCAATGTAGGCTTTCTACCTGGAGAAAAGGCTTGTGCATTTACTTTATGTTTTTTTTGTCTTAGCGTGGTCTTTCAAGTCACACAGTTTTGGAGAAAGTACACAATGGCAGAATTTACAGCTAGGGACAGTTTCACCTTGTGCTGTTTTTTTTTTTTTTCTTCTCAGTTAACCATTCTTTAAGCTGAGAATCACTCAGCCACTCTTTGCGAAACTTTTGTTGGTAGTATGGTTTACGTTTTGGCATCGTGAATGTGTCTATTATTTTATCGTCGGAGGAAAAAATGGCACTTAAGGCACGGCCGGCCAGTAACCACGCAACGTGCACGAGGGGACTACCGGACTAGACTGAGCCCTGAGGGGCCGCCCCACGACGCCACGCGGCGTGGGGTTGCTAGGGCAACCATACAAAATCCAACTACCATATATGTGCATGTTTAAAATTGATGAATTTACGAGAAATAATGAAAATTTTAATATTTTTCATTATCGAAAATTTATGGGTCTATATCGTTTGTCATCCCTCCAGGAAATCGCCAGACTAAATTGCAATCCCGGTAGCTTTCCCGCTAGCCGCCAGATTCAAAATTTACCTGCCAGATTAAAATTTAAACCTCCAGATCTAGCGGGAAAACCGCTAAGATGGCATCACTGCACACACACTAACACAGTCCAGGGTTGCCAGATACTACAGTTAGAAAAAGGACAAACCTACAGTAAAAAAATGGACATTTGCCCCCTAAAAAGTACAAACGTAAAAGTAATATATATATATATATATATATATATATATATATATATATATATAAGTGCTAACGAGAGAAAGAAATGTAATATCTAGATATGGATGTAGTCGTGAAATAATGCAATATTCACTACAAACATATCTATGTACATATATACATAGCTACATTCTAATATTCATTTGCTAGGATTTCTTCAAATGAATCTTCTCCTGAAGCTGCTGAGGTACTTGCAGCCTGCTGATCTACTTCTCTCTTACCTTCAGAGGATGTCCTATTTTGCCTATACGTAAACACAAGCCTGTTGGCAGTTCCTATGTGACTGTCTCCACGTGTTCCTTCAAGACTTCAAGACTCAAGCTCCGAGCTCCACCGCAGTTGCCACGACAAATCTTTTTAATACTTTTTTTAGTATGACACTCACCGTGGACTACATAAAATTTTCGTCTTTTTTTTTTCTCCTCCATATGAAATGTCAAACAGTTTTCACTTATCTTTGCATAATTCAAAGTTCTTTGATAGCAATGTAAGGTATGGGGAAAATATCATTTTCGCCAACGTCTGGTAACCCAACGTCAATGGTGCAGCCTGGGCAACTCGCTGTACAGGTTCTAGACACGTCACTTCCCTGTCACCGTCACGTCCGTAAATTGACAACTACCCCTTGCCCTACTTTTTTTTTTAATACCGATGCATTCAGTAATATCAGTACAGACACGTACGTAATCACAATAAATTTGTCAGCGTCTTAATTATATTAATTGCAAACAGTAATAAACTTTAGTGAAAACGGACAGAAAAGGACAGATTTTGTCGGTCCTTTTTTTCAGGAAAAATTAAGGACAAACAGGGCCAAAAAAGGACAAACATGGGGACCCTACCCTGAGCCCAAAGTTTTGTGGAGGGATGCAGCAAAAGGTTTAGCGGTTTTTGTTAAGTTTGCTGAACAGTGCACTTACATGACCACTCGTGATGTTACTGCATTCAAAATGAGTTTTTATTTCAAAGAGGCAAAAGTTGCAAGCAGAGAGATATAAGAGAGTTTTTTTTATGTTAGACATAAGGCTAAGCAAAGTGTACAACCGGCCAGTGATGACTAAGAAGTTTCTTTGTTGTTGACGCCGGGAGTACAGTTACGTAATAAAATACAGTTCAATTGTTAAGATTTGTTGCTGTTATGGTTCATTCACATGGTTAATTAATAAAGTGAGTGCTGTTGTTTTGTTGGTATACATCTGACATGGTTAGTGAATAAAGTGAGAGAGAGAGAGAGAGAGAGAGAGAGAGAGAGAGAGAGAGAGAGAGAGAGAGAGAGAGAGAGAGAGAGAGAGAGAGAGATTTCATTAGTATTTTCTTCATAATGTACTGGTTTTAGGTAATTACTCTAACTCTTCACAAAAGTTACTACAAAAAGTGTAGTAGGTTTATAGTGGTCGTCTTATACCTGATTTTAATCAACTTTGAAAACCTCACACTGTTGTGGAACACATACTAGTTATCAAAAAGGGCTGAATTTGGGGTATGATGCGCGGATGAGTGATACAATAAATGTATTAAAGTTTCAAATCTCAATCTTAAATGTGACAGGGAACAGAGTGAGCAAAATGAATCAAATTTTGCAAAGACATGTGTAGCACACACACACACACACACACACACACACACACACACACACACACACACACACACACACACACACACACAGACCAGACTAGACGTGGACCTTGTTCCCCTATATAATTTACTTGGATATGATCTTTACAGTAAGTACAGAAATAGGAGTGGTGGAGGCGTCGCTCTCTATATATCACATTACTACCATTCTTCTGCATTAACTGAATTTACTATTATGGAATCATTTATTGAATGTCTTGGAGCTGAAACCAGCATCATGAATAAGAAATACTTACTTATGTGTATCTACCGGCCTCCGAACTTTTTTCTCAACGCAATGGCTGATCTACTCACTTTAGTTGTTGATAAAAGGTACCTTAGCCACCATGTCTTTTAATTTAGACGTAATAAAATATAAATGTGATTCCTCTGTCAGGAGTTTCATCAATTTAATGTATTCATTTTCTTTATTTCCATTAATTTCAAAACCAACCCGAGTACTCCATAACACGGCTACACTCCTAGACCATATATGGACGACGGAAATAGAATTAAACATCGGTAATTATATTATACATACTGACATCTCAGACCATTTCCCAGTTGTATCTCATTTAAACAACAAAATTTAAGGTATAATGCTCACGAAAACATAAGTAAGAGAATTATTACAAACACTTCTTTAGCCCTTTTTAGTAATAAACTTGTCCAGATTAACTGGAGTGATATTTTAGATTCTACATGCCCCAATGAATCATATGAGCTCATTTATTCAAAGTTTAATGATTTATAATTATAAAAAATACTTTCCTGTTAAAAATATTAGAATTAACCCTAAACACGAGCGAAGCCCACACATCATCCCAGCTCTAATAGCATTAGAAATAAAAATCGATTAGAAAGACTTGCGAATAAATGGCCTTTTACCTATGAGGAAACCTACAGACAATATAGAAATAAACTTACCTCCCTTTTAAGAGCTGCAAAAGATAGATTTTACAAAGATTAACTTAAAGGCAACCTTAAAGTATACTGGAAATCCATCAACTCCCTGATTGGTAGAACATCAAATGTACGAAAAAAAATAGAGATAAAACCACATTTTTCTGATCTACCAAACTTGTTCAATGATAATTTTTTGAAGATTGAGGATGAAGTCAATAACAGACACTAATGATTATATCCATTACTTAAGCAACCCTCCAGCTTTTTCTTTGTACTTAGCTCCAACAGACCGCACCGAGATAGAAGATTATTTAAATTCCTTTAAAGTAGCTGCATCAGGTTATGATGACATCTCACCGAAAGTATTATGACATACATTATCTTTGATATCTACCCCACTGAAACATATCATAAATCTGTCATCAAGAAATGAAGTATTCCCAGACGACCTAAAGAGGACCAAACCCGTAACACAAATCTGGAATTAGATATAGCATTGACAACTATCGCCCCATATCAATACTTTCGGCTTTCAGTAAAGTTTTTGAAAAGATTATTGCCACCCGTCTAATAAACTATTTGGAGAAGAACAACCTGCTATCAATTTATCAACTTGGTTTTCGAGCTAATCGATCTACTGAAACTGCAATATTAGAGTTTATTAATAATGTTTATAGATATCTAGAGGACAAATGTTATGCAGTTGGAATTTTTATGGATTTATCCAAGGCATTCGACTCTTTAAACCACCAGATATTATTTGGCAAACTACAATACTTTGGGATCAGAGGGATACCTTATCAATTGATTAAAAACTATATATGTAATAGGTCACAGGCTGTTTATTATAATTCACAGTATTTCCGCTCCAGAATCATAGCAAATGGTGTACCTCAAGGTTCTATTTCAGGTCCAATTTTATTCCTTATTTACATTAATGACATATCCAATGCCAGTAATAGTTTTGAATTTACTATTTATGCAGATGACATTAACATGTTGTTAGGAGACAAACATATTCATAATTTGCATTCTAATTTAAGCACTGAATTAAATTTGGTATATAACTGGATTAAAGTGAATAGGCTAAAATTTGATGTTAGCAAAACCATAATAATAAAACATAATAATAGGAATAATTGCCACCACCAGCACACACACATACACACACACACACACACACACACACACACACACACACACACACACACACACACACACGTGTGGTATTGTCGCTGGCGGTGGCAATTATTCCAGACAATAATTCTATTCCACCGCAGACATGCGTATTACTTGTGGACTGTAGTGGTGGGCGGATTGACACAGTGTGAGGAGAGCATAGGGAGGGCGACTGGTGACTTGGTGACTTGTGAGCACCTCAGCATTCGGCGGCTTGGCGTGAGATAGGATGTCGGGACATGGCGCGGCAGGGAAGGAGCAAGGGAGGGACACACACACACACACACACACATTTAGATCACATAAGATTACATTAGGAGTAAAGACACCAGAACGCCTGTTGGCCTTTAACTAGGGTATCTTCTGAGGTATTCTTTATTTCTATAGAAGTGAACTACGTGTTAGAGATCAGGATAGAATAGGTAAGGCTCTAGCCCCACCCATTGTTTTGAATGGATTTTATCGAACTGGTTTGGAATTGAGGGAGAACACATCAAGCGGTTTTTTAGGCTGAAGGCTTTACTGTAAAAATAGTTGTCCGCTGCGATTCATGGAAGCACACCTGAAATGATGATATTTCTAGATTTGGTCTTGTACTGTTGAATAAGTTTTCTATATTTATCCAACAGTTCCTCGGAGCGAGTCTTACGGACATCATTTGTCCCTGTGTGAAGCACAAAAAGGGATTCATTCGTGGCCTCCTGTGACACCTGATCAAACAAGTCTGTGACGTCATCAACACCCGCTCTTAGTAGACAAAACAAACGTCTTTTTTCTTTCATGCGTCCACAAAACTCTGTCAGGTGCTGTCGGATCATTGAGTCCCCGACGAGGAAGGTGCTTGAAGGCTCATCCTCTTCCTCCAGAATCTGATATCTGTTGGAACACAAGGTAGGTTGAATAACCTGTCGCACAGGTTTTGCGCCCCTCCTTACGCGCGCGACGTCAGCCTCTGAAAGGGCATTTACTGTGTCAGGTACTAGTGACTGAGGCGGTGTGGGGAGTGTGGCGGCAGAGGGTGTGGCGGCTGAGGGTACTGTGGCTGCAGTGGGCGGTGTGGGCAGTGTGGAGGAGGAGGAGGAGAAGGAGGAGGAGGAGGCGGAAGAGGGAGAGGAGGAGGAGTAGGAGGTGGAGGAGTTGGAGGAGGAGGAGGAGGAGGAGGAGGGGGAGGGCATAAGGAGGAGGAGGAGGAGGAGGAGGAGGAGGAGGAGGAGGAGGAGGAGGAGGAGGAGGAGGAGGAGGAGGAGGAGGGGGAGGAAGAGTTATACAAAGGAATACAAGGAATACAAAGGAAGGCCAAGCAGCAGCAGACCTTTTTTTGTCCTCTAAATGCTGCTTGGTTACTACTGCTAACTATCTACAGAGAAGAGACACAGGACAGTACAGGAGAAGGTTCCTCCCCAATCTTCACTCCCTTCAGCTTTTGCTGGCATGGAAAATAGCTTGGAAAAGTACCATGCAGTATGGAAAAACTAGCATGGAATTTTCACAGGAAAGGATGAGAAGAAATTTTACTATACACCTATGGTGAACTCAACATGTCTATCTGAAAAGAAAAGAAACATCTATCTTAAAAAGAAAATAAACAGAAACCATGATATACGTGTTAAGATCAATCGGACTAGAATAGAGCTTTTTCGAGGTTAGATTTTAAATGTTTATCAATTTTGTTATTAAATGATGGAATAGAGCTGCTGTTTACAATTTCAGAGAGCAGCTTTTTCCAGATGTTAACAACTCGGTTAAAGAAAAAGTACTTGACCTCGTGAGATTTAAAGAGCTTATGTATAATTTTGCAACCATTATTTCTTGTGTTTGAATTATCAATGTTAAAATACTTATTAACGTTAAGATTACTATATCCTTCAAAAATTTTGAAAACTTCGATTAGGCCTCCTCCTATCCTGCGCTTTGTTAAGCTAAATAGGTTTTATTCTTCCAGTCGTTCTTCATATGCCTTATTTTTCAGTCTTGGGATCATTTTAGTGACTCTGGGTTTTATTTTTTTTCAGCTTTTCCATGTCTTTTCTGTAGTATGGTGACCAGAACTGTACACAATATTCGAGTTTATGACGCATCAATGGCTTTTATAAGGCAAGTATGACCTTTTCAGATTTAAATTCGAAGGGCTTTCCAATGAACCCTACTAATTTATTTGCCGTTTTCACTGTTTCTGTACAGTGTTGGCTCGGCTAAAGATCTTTTGATACCACAACACCAAGATCTACTTCTTTTTCTGTACTTGCCAGATTGATATTTTTCATCAAGTATTTAGCTTGGACATTGTTGTTCCCGATATGAAGGACCTTGCACTTTTCTACATTAAATCTCATCTGCCATTTTTCCGCCCAGCATACTAATTTGTTGATGTCACTCTGTTATTCTTGCCATTGTAATGCTGAATCTACTTTACTCATTATTTTGGTGTCGTCCACGAGGAGGAGGAGGAGGAGGAGGAGGAGGAGGAGGAGGAGGAGCAGGAGTCGGAGGCGGATGGAGGAGGAGGAGGAGGAGGAGGAGTAGGAGGAGGAGGAGGAGGAGGAGGAGGAGGAGGAGGAACAGGAGGAGAGAGGGAACGAGGCTTGGAGGAGGAGGAGGAGGAGGAGGAGGAGGAGGAGGAGGAGGAGGAGGAGGAGGAGAAGGAGAAGGAGGAGGAGGAGGAGGAAGAGGAAGAGGAGGAGGAAGAGGAAGAGGAGGAGGTAAGAGAGAGGAGGGGGAAATAGTGGAGGAGGCGCGAGAGGAGGAGGTGGTTAAGGTGAAGGTGATAGTAATGATAATGATACTAACAAAATAAGGGTATTAGAATTAAGATAATAATAATAATAATAATAATAATAATAATAATAATAATAATAATAATAATAATAACAATACTTATAATAATAATGATAACAATTATAATGATAATAGCAATAATAATGATAATATCAATTAAAAGTTATTTTATTGATAACAACAACAACAACAACAACAACAACAACAATAACAACAACAACCAAAAGTGCAATATGAACAACAATGTGAGCAAGAAAAATCATAGTAATTATAATGACAAGTAATACGTAATATATTAATGAAACTATTAGTAGTATGAATCAGAATTAGTAGTAGTGATTATAACACTAAAATCAATAGTAATAGTATCAACAACGATAATAATAATAATAATAATAATAATAATAATAATAATGATAATGATAATAATAATAATAATAATAATAATAATAATAATAATAATAATAATAATAACAGTAATAATGATATGATGATGATACTAATGACAACAACAATAGTAATCGAATAATAATGAAAACAATAATAGTAACATTAATAGTAGTAGTAGTAGTAGTAGTAGTAGTAGTAGTAGTAGTAGTAGTAGTAGTAGTAGTAGTAGTAGTAGCAGCAGAAGTACTAGTAATAATTATAATATTATTATTATTATTATTATTATTATTATTATTATTATTATTATTATTATTATTATTATTAACAATTTTATTATTATTAAAACAATAATTTATAAAGAATCGTGATAGCAAAGGAGATTATAAACTCTACATGAAGAGTAAAGTTAAATCAATAAGTGGACAATATGTGTGTGTGTGTTTTTTTTTTTTTTTTTTTTTTTTTAATGTGTTTAGTGAGGATGCATCTTGAATGTCTGGTGGAATAGTGTTCCATATTACAGGACCTAAATAATATGTTGAGTGTCTAAATTTTGACATACGGTGAAAGGGATGTCTTAAATCATCTCGGTGGCGGGTGCTGATATTATTAGTTGGTAAATAGATGTTCAATTCAATCTTATTTGTATACATATATGAGGCTATTGCAAGTTTAGTTATATCATTCAATTTTAATATTCTGGTTTGTTTAAAGAGTGGATGTGTGTGCTCTAGGTACCAACTGTTTGTTATGATTATGACTATTTTTTTTAGTTGTAAGTTAAGAGGAATTTGATAGGTAGGGTGTATAGTGCACCAAATTGGGTTACAGTAGGTTAGTAGTGAATGGATTTGCTCATAATAGACTGATTTTAGAACATCTAAAGGCATGTAATCTTTAATTTGATATAGTAGGGGTATGTGTCTTGAAATTTTTAGTCTTAGATTACTTATATGATGCTTGAATAGTAAATAGTCATCATAGAGAACACCTAGGAATTTAATTTTGTTAGTCTTAGTAATTAATTCATTATTAATATGTATGGTTGGTAAATTTATAATTCTCTTTGTTGCAAATAACATGTAGTAAGTCTTGTTAGTGTTGATTGTAAGTCTGTTACATAAGCACCATTTGTTGAGTTTATTTGAATAATCATTGGCATGCTGTGCAAGTTGATTTGGGTTTGGTCCAGTAAGATACAGTGTCAGTGTTTTTTTGAATAGAAAAAAATATTTGAAATGTCATTGATGTATATCAGGAACAAGATAGGTCCCAAGACGCTTCCTTGTGGAACGCCAATGGTGATTTTAGTCGGAGCTGATTTCTTGTCACCAAAAACTGTGCATTGTTGTCTGTCTTTTAGATAGTCTTTCAGCCATGAAAGTATTGGACCTCTAACTCCATACTGGTGCAATTTAGTAACAAGGATATTGTGGTTCACTGTATCAAAGGCTTTGGCAAAATCAATGAAGACTGATCGAACAGAGAGTTTGTTATCAATGGCTGAGACAACATCATTGGAGAATATATTCAGTGTTATGGAAGTGCTGCGTTTGCACCTAAAGCCAAATTGAGATGGGTTGAAAATTATTAGTTGTTTGTTTTTGCTTATCCAGGTTGTTGTTTTTTTCAAGATTTACACCTTACTTATGCTATATGTTCTGCATGTGCGTGTGTATCTGTTGCCACACTTGTTTTAGGTGCAGTAAGCTAATAAAGCAGAGATGACATGCGAGATTCAGGATACAACCACCACTCACGCGCACTTCAACCACCATCTTACAAACTTTATGCCTGTATGTTCAAAGTTCTGACTGCCTCACGTATTCCTGATGCAACACACATATACAGGCACATCCAAACATATTGCAGAGTTCATGTCACGCACTCATTTCCCAAAGTGTCAAGTCGAAATATTGTGAACTGAAGAGTCACGAAGCTTAACGATAGTTTCTCTCTCAAGTTGTATCTACACTCAAAAGTTGTAATGAGTCAGGCACTGGTCTTGTCATTCTAAACACACACACGCACACACATACTCTCTCTCTCTCTCTCTCGTCAGATATGTTTCAAATTGAGTCTTTTGTGTCAATATTTAGGTGGAAGTGAGCATTTTCAAAGGTAAACAGAAACCTAGCACGAGGCGACTAACTTCTGTACTGCCAGCGAGTCTTCAGGCATTACTCGTTACTTCAGCTTGACACGCGGTCACTAACTTCCACCTGTCACTGAGTCCACCACGCCGCTACGGAAACTGTGGTTCATACTTTCAAACGCTTCTGTACTTTACCTCCACTATTTCACAAGGATGTATTTAAATGTACAAGAGTTTTTAAGGTGTTCTTTTTATGGTACAAGAGAGAGAGAGAGAGAGAGAGAGAGAGAGAGAGAGAGAGAGAGAGAGAGAGAGAGAGAGAGAGAGAGAGAGAGAGAGAGAGAGAGAGATTGGCAAGTTTTCTGTATTATTAATTGGAAATACACTCTTGAAAACCTTCTATTCATTTCTGTGGCCTTGGAAATTTCTCATTGTGAGAGAGGAAGTTGACTATGAGTAAGAGCGTGTGTGCGTGTGCTAGTGTGCCGACCAATCTGCCGCGCCGCTCACTGCTCCTGCTTGCTGCCGAGGCGTGGGATAACCCAACACTTAACCTCACTCCTTACTCTCTCTCTCTCTCTCTCTCTCTCTCTCTCTCTCTCTCTCTCTCTCTCTCTCTCTCTCTCTCTCTCTCTCTCTCTCTCATGAATGATATTATGGGAAATGGAAACACAAGAGGTTCATGTTCCTATAACTTTATCTTCCTACCTGAATGTTTTGATGAACCACCATCTACATACTCAGAGAAGCACCTGTACATATTTACAGTTCAGTATCTACTTATCATGACTTTAATGAATAAACTGTCTAAATCATCTATTTTACTTTATTTTTCTGGAGGGGGATTGCAAGATAAAACAAAAAACATTTTCCACATTTTCATTTGAAAAGAAAAGTTCAGAGACATTTTGACCCAATGACACCCAAGAAATGATCAAGACAAGTCCCACAATAGGTATCCAATGTAATGAAAATTAATCAGATAAAAAATCCAGAAATCTTTGAAAAAACGAGAAACAGTTTGCTAGCGTGGGTGACGGTGTGACTTGCAGCCTTGAATGCTTTCAACTCACACCAGTACCACTATCAGAAGCCACACACATGATTGATTAATTTCTAATGAGTGTTTTTCCAATGGGACATTCAGAATCATGGTTAAATCATCATTAGAGTTATTAAGACACCCTTGAAAACCACAACAACTGATAAACATAACAGACGAGATGCCAAAACACGTCAAAACAGTCCCTTTCCTTAGGGGGTGGAAGCAATCAAAATAAGGCAAAGACAAACATAACATTCAGTCACACACACACACACACACACACACATAGATAGATAGATAGATAGATATTTATTGACCACACCAAAATAAAATAAAATATAACATATGTACATAATACAAAATATGGTCCATCAAAAAGGTACATATTAATGAAGACATTTAATTATAATCCTGTATACCCAGAACCTGTTCAAGAGTAAATCATTAATATTTTGTAGATAATTTTACATATATCATCATCTTCCATTTGACCAAACAACATATCATGAATACTATTAATTCTGTAGGTATTGCGAACCTCTAATGTTAAGGGACACTCCACAACGACATGTTCTTCTGTCTGTATCTTGCCACAAGCACACAGTCTTTCATCGACTGGCAGACGGCCGCGTCCCCTTCTATTCCATCTACCTGTCTCTATTGCTAATGAATGAGATAAAACACGAAAGCAAGTGAATGCTATTCGGTGTGCCTCATTGATGTTGTGTTTATCAGTATAGATCGATCGCACGGTTAGGTGAGGATTCATTGTATTTACATATGTTATCCTTCTCGATGATAGCGAAAGTCTAACGTTATCTTTAAGTGTATCCATTGCAACTGCACAGTCATCAATATTATTTTCAATGAGTTCCGTAACATACGCTTTGGTGTTATACCTCGTATCCATTACTATCCCCATAACAAAGCCAAAGGGGTCATCATCCATATTAGCGCGTTCCACATACATCTTAGAATAAAATTTCCTTTGTCTCCTTTTAACAAGAGCCTGAAGGGGTGGACAACCTGACTCAATGTAACAGATGTCATTACATGTTGTCCCTCTAACGCCAAGCATCTGTTTTAGGCCCCAGTTATATCATTTAATTATCGGTCTTAGATCAGCATTCAACCACGACTCGCATCCATATAAGACTGCAGATAATACCATTGCATCAAAAACTCTTTTCTTTACACTAAATGGAGTATCAGTATTCTTATGTAAAAAGGAAACAAATTTATTAAAGTGTGCTATCTTATCTTTAGCGTGAGCCTTGACTGCTGAGGATGTCGAGCCGTCTGCCGTGAATGGTGATCCAAGGTAGACGTAGCTATTACAATGATTTACCTGCAAACCTTCCAGAGTGATGGGAAATTTGTCTGCTTCCGATCCACAAATAACCATAAATTTTGTCTTCATTTCATTTATTTCCATGCCGTATTCCCTACAAAACTGACATAGTATTGACAACTTCCTTATCATAGAAACCCGACTTGTCGATAATAACACCGTGTCATCCATTAAGACCAACATGGGTGAAACCACGATAAAAACCCATCTGGCTCACAGTTTTCCTTTATCATTTTAATTAAATCATTAACATAAATAATAAATAACAAACATGATGTAAGAAAACCCTGTCTTACTCCTACGGCTGTGGAGATCACAACTGTTCCGATAATACTATTAGTTACGTGATACATTGCAACTATGGCCCCTAACATTACCACTCCACATCCCAGCCTCTTCAAAACAGAAAAAAGTACTCTTCGGGGTACACGATCGTAAGCCTGTGAGAAATCAACAAATGTTATGTAAAGCTTTCTTTTCTTTTTCCTAGCTAGATCTGTTAGTAATCTTAATGTGACAATATGTTCTATACAGCCACGACCCTTCTGTGCTCCCGCCTGTTCCCTAAAAGGCTTAAACCACTGGTTCAATCTTGCACACAGTATCAAATCATAGAGCTTTGCCATTGAATTTATAATAGTTATTCCTCTGTAGTTTTTAGGTTCTTTCCGACTTCCTCTCTTAAAAATTGTGAACATCTTAGCATTTGTCCAAGACACTGGATAAGAAGCCGAGGAAAATATTAAGTTAAACAAACCCATGATTAAGACTATCCAGTGTGCTGGTAGGCTTCGAAACACTCCAGGTGGAACACCATCAGGGCCACATGCTTTATTCGGTTTCATGTTCTTGATTTCAGTACTTACTTCATCGTAGGATGTCATCTAAAATAGGTATACTGACATCTGTGGAAGGATCAAACGGCTGATACATGGAATCATCACTACATAAACCACCTTCATAAAACTCCTTGAATTCCTGGTCAGATGGCGAGGTATTATCTCGACCAATATCCTGAAGCATTCCCTTCCAGTTAATTGCCATCCACACCCGTGAATCATCCTTATCCTGAAGGATCGTTTCCCATCTATCACGTACATTACCAGCCTCTACATAATTTTCAGTTCCTCTATTACGTGTACATGAACGGGCACTTGCATACAAAGTACCAGACAGATTATGAACATAAGCTTCAACATCAGCATCAGCATCCGGTAGTGCACTATAAGACATTTTATGAGAAAAAGATTCCATATCTATATCTGCATAACTTATAGGCTTGTTAGCTAAAACTACCCTCTCTCGTTGCCCCTCTAGTGCGGCATGGCCGCCCAACCAACGAGCACGAGTCACAAGTGAGTCAAGGTCAACATTCGGTATTGTCATATGTAGAGATAAGGGGGCATGGTCCGATGGCAAGCAATCCGTTTGATGCACATCCAAGCTTTCAATGTTTTCAATTAGTTGGTAAGATGCAATTACAACATCCAGTTCTGATATCCACTGATTTGCTTTCTTAAACGTTTTCTTGCTTGGGAAGCACCTTTCGTTTGCTTGTAAATTATTAACAACAAGTAAACCATTTCCAGAGCACAATGACGACAATACGTGAGCATTATCGTTAGGTATCACTACATCATCAGGTATTTGTGGATATTTATATAATGTTCCATTAGGTATTTCATCCGACAGTAGTAAATCTCGAACACTTCTGCCAAACCGTGCATTAACATCACCAATAATACAAAACATATCACTAGTAGCACTATCAGCCACCTTTTCTTGGATCGCAGAGAACGAGCTAAACGAGAAATAAGAAGAATCACTAGGTGGGATGTAGCAGAACCCAAATATTATTCCCGGGGCACATCTCAACTGCATCCACACCTGATCCTCTATGCTTGTATCCACATTGATCACTTCCCTTGACAAGGACTCTTTAACCATCACAACTGTGCCACCCCGATGGGCATTTCTTTCATTATAACTCTTAAAAGCAATATACCCTGGGAGGCATATGTGTAATGGAGTTTTCACTTCATTCAAAGAAACAATATCAAATTGAAGGAGGAAAGATATTACATTATTTTTTTCTATTTTTGTCTTAACACCATTTACGTTCCAAGAAAGTATTTTCAGCAGTTTCTTTGTTTGGTGTGGTCTCCCTAAAAACCCTGCAAGCTCCACTGATCGATCACAACATCATCTTTGTACAATTTTCTCTCTCTCACGTTGAAATGCACGCGGCATCCGACATTCTCCGGCCTCACCTCTTCTCTCTTTTTTGCTTCCCACAACCGTTTCCACTCCTGTCGGACACTTGGGTGTACGTCCTTCTTTATGTATATTTTGTCATACATTTCACCCTTTGTCTTAAGTGTTTTGGCCTTTTCAAGTGCCTTATCACGTACTTCCCTGGTTTCTACACTAACAAGGATGGGCCGTCGACGGGTGTCGCGCTGTACGCCTCCAGTCTCACTTATCCTCCCAAGTCGACGGCTAGACAGAACATTGCCCTCGATGCCTGCCGTACTCCACACCTTCTTTATCTTGTCCGAGTCAGTGGTCGCACCATCCAGGCTCTCGTGGTTTTCAGGAACACCCAACATGACCAGGTTACATTCTCGTTCCTTTCGATCCAGATATTCAAGGTAGCGCTGTTGTTGTGCGATTACTTCCCCTTGCTTGTTGACTTGCTTTTTTAGTTCGTCAACCTCTGTCTTCATATTAGTGTCTTGGGATGCGAGTGACGACTTAAGCATCGCTACTTCCCCCGTTAGCTGGGTAAGTTTCTCTATAACTGTCTGTAATGCTCCAGTGTCATCTTCCGGGGACGACAAGATACTCTCTATCAAGTCGTCTTTCTTCATACTGTTCAGCTGACTGCGTTGTAGCTTGCGTAAGTCATTCAGTGATCGAGCCATTTTTGCCCTGCTTCAGGAACCAACGAGTGGCAGTAGATAGGTGGGGTCGTTGTCAAGAACGCGTTGCTAGGGTTAACTGCGCATGCGCAACCCTGGGCTGGCTCGGGCAGGGAGGGTGGGTCTTGAGCACTTCACTTTCTCTTAAGCTATACAGCAAAGTCCAAACAGGCACTATCTCCAGTCACATGCCCTATGCTAACTAGGCATGTTTAGAACCTCTTCGGTGCCCACCTTATTGCTGCAGCAGTGTTATTTGCTCGTAATTTACTCAAATTGTGTGGAGCTCGTCTGCACGCTGTTTTGCTGCTCGCAACGCCCTCTCAAGTACACACATATTATCCTCAGCACTCGGAACATTATGATCTGACGAACAACACAAGGTGGACTCTTCATTCAGAACACAGATGCATCACACCTCATTCATTTACTGCTAGGGCCACCCAGATCATTGTTTTATTTATTTATTTTTTTTTTTTTTTATCTGGACTTTTTATAGGAATTTATGTGCTAAAGGGGACCACCTAATGTAGACCTCCTATGTGAAAGCTTACCCACTTAGGGACCGTTACCCCGAGTGGATGCCCAATCTCCACTCACACCGTAATCAGGATTCGAACCCATGCGCTCGGGGATCCCAGGGACCCCAGAATGAAGGCGGTTCCACTCTACCACGGAGGCTCCAGGTCTGGGATGTACCGGATCTAAAAGTGTACTGCCTTTATTTCACCTACTTTACACGCACACATACTTACACACACACATTTACACACACAAATGAACTATAACTGAAAAAAAACAGAAAATAAAGAAAGTACTTGCTTTAATTGAGACATTCTACACACACACACACACACACACACACACACACACACACACACACACACACACACACACACACATCAACTATTACTACAAAAACAAGGAAACATAAAGAAGATACTTGGTTTAGTTGAGACATTCTACACACACACACACACACACACACACACACACACATCAACTATTACTACAAAACCAAGGAAACATAAAGAAGATACTTGATTTAGTTGAGACATTCTACACACACACACACACACACACACACACACACACACACACACACACACACACACACACACACATATTAACTATCACTTGAAAACAAGAAGACTCATAGAAAATGTATTTGCCCTATATGAAGCACATCATACAAACAGAAATATTAGAATTAACCCTAAACACGAGCGAAGCCCACACATCATCCCAGCTCTGAAAAATAGCATTAGAAATAAAAATCGATTAGAAAGACTTGCGAATAAATGGCCTTTTACCTATGAGGAAACCTACAGACAATATAGAAATAAACTTACCTCCCTTTTAAGAGCTGCAAAAGATAGATTTTACAAAGATTAACTTAAAGAAAACCAAGGCAACCTTAAAGTATACTGGAAATCCATCAACTCCCTAGTTGGTAGAACATCAAATGTACGAAAAAAAAATAGAGATAAAACCACATTTTTCTGATCTACCAAACTTGTTCAATGATAATTTTTTTAAGATTGGGGGTGAAGTCAATAACAGACACTAATGATTATATCCATTACTTAGGCAACCCTCCAGCTTTTTCTTTGTACTTAGCTCCAACAGACCGCACCGAGATAGAAGATTATTTAAATTCCTTTAAAGTAGCTGCATCAGGTTATGATGACATCTCACCGAAAGTATTATGACATACATTATCTTTGATATCTACCCCAATGAAACATATCATAAATCTGTCTTAAGAAATGAAGTATTCCCAGACGACCTAAAGAGGACCAAACCCGTAACACAAATCTGGCATTAGATATAGCATTGACAACTATCGCCTCATATCAATACTTTCGGCTTTCAGTAAAGTTTTTGAAAAGATTATTGCCACCCGTCTAATAAACTATTTGGAGAAGAACATCCTGCTATCAATTTAACAACATGGTTTTCGAGCTAATCGATCTACTGAAACTGCAATATTAGAGTTTATTAATAATGTTTATAGATATCTAGAGGACAAGTGTTATGCAGTTGGAATTTTTATGGATTTATCCAAGGCATTCGACTCTTTAAACCACCAGATATTATTTGGCAAACTACAATACTTTGGGATCAGAGGGATACCTTATCAATTGATTAAAAACTATATATGTAATAGGTCACAGGCTGTTTATTATAATTCACAGTATTTCCGCTCCAGAATCATAGCAAATGGTGTACCTCAAGGTTCTATTTCAGGTCCAATTTTATTCCTTATTTACATTAATGACATATCCAATGCCAGTAATAGTTTTGAATTTACTATTTATGCAGATGACACTAACATGTTGTTAGGAGACAAACATATTCATAATTTGCATTCTAATTTAAGCACTGAATTAAATTTGGTATATAACTGGATTAAAGTGAATAGGCTAAAACTTGATGTTAGCAAAACCATAATAATAAAACATAATAATAGGAATAATTGCCACCACCAGCACACACACACACACACACACACACACACACACACAACCACACACACACACACGTGTGGTATTGTCGCTGGCGGTGGCAATTATTCCAGACAATAATTCTATTCCACCGCAGACATGCGTATTACTTGTGGACTGTAGTGGTGGGCGGATTGACACAGTGTGAGGAGAGCATAGGGAGGGCGACTGGTGACTTGGTGACTTGTGAGCACCTCAGCATTCGGCGGCTTGGCGTGAGATAGGATGTCGGGACATGGCGCGGCAGGGAAGGAGCAAGGGAGGGACACACACACACACACACACACACACACATTTAGATCACATAATATTACATTAGGAGTAAAGACACCAGAACGCCTGTTGGCCTTTAACTAGGGTATCTTCTGAGGCATTCTTTATTTCTATAGAAGTGAACTACGTGTTAGAGATCAGGATAGAATAGGTAAGGCTCTAGCCCCACCCACCTCTCCCTCCGGCAACGTGCCGGCAGGAAACAGAAAGAAACACCATGTACCTTGTAGAAAATAAGGACATGGAAATTTTATTGTAAAGAATGAAGTTAAAAACGATTTTGTGCTAGACTAAACTACACTTACGGGGGGAAATGATTTTGTTAACAATAATCACATGTGTTCCGAATTTATAACATTTTGGTGAAGGTGGGACCACAGATTCTAGTAGAAACCTATTTTTCGGAAATGTTTACCCAATCGTGACTTAAAACCATCTATAGTGTTCGAGCAAACCACTAATGCTGGGAGTTTATTCCAATGATCCAAAACTCTAACGGAGAAGTACAATTTGCGAGCAATCGTGTTGTGTCGCTGTCCTTTTAGTTTCATACCGTTATTTCTTGTTATTGATACTTGTTCATCTCAAATCATTGTTTTGAATGGATTTTATCGAACTGGTTTGGAATTGAGGGAGAACACATCAAGCGGTTTTTTAGGCTGAAGGCTTTACTGTAAAAATAGTTGTCCGCTGCGATTCATGGAAGCACACCTGAAATGATGATATTTCTAGATTTGGTTTTGTACTGTTGAATAAGTTTTCGATATTTATCCAACAGTTCCTCGGAGCGAGTCTTACGGACATCCTTTGTCCCTGTGTGAAGCACAAAAAGGGATTCATTCGTGGCCTCCTGTGACACCTGATCAAACAAGTCTGTGACGTCATCAACACCCGCTCTTAGTAGACAAAACAAACGTCTTTTTTCTTTCATGCGTCCACAAAACTCTGTCAGGTGCTGTCGGATCATTGAGTCCCCGACGAGGAAGGTGCTTGAAGGCTCATCCTCTTCCTCCAGAATCTGATATCTGTTGGAATACAAGGTAGGTTGAATAACCTGTCGCACAGGTTTTGCGCCCCTCCTTACGCGCGCGACGTCAGCCTCTGAAAGGGCATTTACAGTGTCAGGTACTAGTGACTGAGGCGGTGTGGGCAGTGTGGCGGCAGAGGGTGTGGCGGCTGAGGGTACTGTGGCTGCAGTGGGCGGTGTGGGCAGTGTGGAGGAGGAGGAGAAGGAGGAGGAGGAGGCGGAAGAGGGAGAGGAGGAGGAGTAGGAGGTGGAGGAGTTGGAGGAGGAGGAGGAGGAGGAGGAGGGGGAGGGGAGAAGGAGGAGGAGGAGGAGGAGGAGGAGGAGGAGGAGGAGGAGGAGGGGGAGGAAGAGTTATACAAAGGAATACAAGGAATACAAAGGACTATCACTTGAAAACAAGAAGACTCATAGAAAATGTATTTGCCCTATATGAAGCACATCATACAAACAGTGACAGTCACAAAGCAACTTTTATACACAAAGACTCACTGTGACTGCAAAAAGAGACAGACTCACGAAACATCCACTTCTAAAAAGGGAAAATAAGAACTTGAAACTAAATGATGGTGAATTAGTTGTTCCAATAGACCCATGTAACGTGGAAGAGAAAGGGAGGGTCACTCAGGAACACCACACAACACACAATATCTGATGGAAGAGGAGGAGGACTAGGAGGAAGAGGAGGAGGAGAGTATCTAATATTTTCCTTGTTTCCTTCCTTCCTTCCCTCCTTCCCTACTTCCTTTCTCCCATCCTTTTTTCGTACATTTCCAATCTATCCATTGAACACAAACACACACACACACACACACACACACACACACACACAATGGAATGCCAATGGAATATTTGTTTACGTGAATGTTTTCCTTTATATCTTCACTATTGCCGCTTCTTGGCGTGTGTGGTAAGTACAGGCGATACTTTAAGGTGTTGTGGTTATGTGCAGTGAGTGGTGAGTGTGGCAGTGGTGAGGGAGGAGCGTGTGTCAGTCATCAGGGACGTCTTTTGCTGAGGGCGGGTGGAATGGACAGTCAATCAGTCGCTGGGAGTACATAGTGTGGTTTGCTGTGATTGCCACTCCTATGTGTTTATCTTCATAGAACTGTCATTTTCCCTCAGTCTATGCGTTTATGTGTGTGTTTCCTTGTTAACAGTAAATAATATGTGAGGTTTTGTGGAGCTTGGGAGTCGAAATGTTAAGTTTTCGATTGTTTTGGATGTTTTTTAGTGTCTCTGCATTCCAATCTGAAGTGCTTTCTTCCGTAATGCTCTTTTATCCTCTTCCTACATCTCCCTTCCCTCACTTTAGGTATTCGAGTTCTAATTTGGTGGATCTGAGAGTCTGAAACAAGATTGGGTTCTTGTTCTGTACGAAACACGCTCACATGCCACGGTAAGCTGGGGAAAACCTTGACACGAAAAACACCCTTTGATTTTCATCCAAAAGGTGATGTGGAACGAATGAAATGTAGAATGGTTTCGGAAATCATTTTGGAAATACACCGACGTATATATATAGAGACGGAGGGAAAGAAGGAAAGACAGAGACAGAAGGTAAGGTGGAGCGAGGATGGAAAAAGGTGGAGAAAACGTGATCTATGGCAATGGTGGGGGGAGGAGGGGGAATCACCACCAAGCTCACAGCCACAAAAAACCGGCCAGTTTGGAGTGACCCGACTGTAGTGTGCATTATTTTGGCGTTTCTTGATGATGTTTGGAGGATTCATAACAATTTTTTTTTTTTTTCAGTGTGTGTGCTTTTATTCATCAGTAAACATTTCAGTCCCGTCCCTTAATAACGTGGCAAGTTTGAACATTGGATGGTAAAATATTATTGTACGGCATCAGGGTTGGGTTGGAGGGTGGGGCTGGCTGGTGTGGAATGAAAAACGCCACCAAGATTGTGGTTTAGTCAGCAGTTCATAATCATACGGTACTTAACACGGTCTGGTGCCTTCCAGTGTATCATTGCTTTATTGGTGCAGTTTCTACTATTAGTTTTCTATATTTTTTTCATCTATGCTTTTTCAGGGCCACACAGGGTGTCCCGTGAGTTAAAATCCCCTCCCTTCCTCCCTCCCTCCCCTCCCTCCCTCCCTCTCTCTCTCTCTCTCTCTCTCTCTCTCTCTCTCTCTCTCTCTCTCTCTCTCTCTCTCTCTCTCTCTCTCTCTCTCTCTCTCTCTCTCTCTCTCTCTCTCTCTCTCTCTCTCTCTCTCTCTCTCTCTCTCTGTCAGTTCAAGAGGGCCTGCCTGCTTCCACTTATGTCATCAGTGATTATAACAATTATTAGACACCACAAGTGTCTAATAATGTAGTGTAACTTCAAGGCATCCGGGACAGTGAATCAATATGCTGCAACCTGGTTTATTCTATATGTTCCAATCTGCAGGACAGGGATCACATTAGCACTAAACATGATCATCACTATTACCCGAAACCACCGAACAGTACCTAGGCAGTCAACAAACATTAGTGGTATCAATAACTAAACCATATCACTTGCTTTATACCACACACAAAATGTCCTTGTAAGATGTCACAGTAAACAAAAGCTGAAACAGTAACTCCACCACAGTACAGTGTAAATAATAATAAGTCATCGAACTTGTAAAGGGCATTGTAGCCGCACCCAGCAGGTATCTAATGACTCACTGGTGATTTGTTGTACTGATCACTACCATCATCGTAGGGTCGAGGAAAGTCAGTTCTTTCTCTGACGTTCATTCGACGACAAGCAGTGACCGTAAAAACTGCAAACAGATTTTCGGTCTCAATTTCCTTATAAATTAACATTGCATGCTAGTACAAAACACTCTTAAGATATTACACTGGTTATAAGCAACACCTGTAATCAACTTGGCACTATGACATTTAGTTTATGCTATGAAAATTATGAATTTACCTCAATCACCTTCCTGCGTGTGTTGGCGGGGCGGTGTCTAGGGCGTGAGTGACGCCCTGAGGCAGTGAGTGTAGGCAAACCGCACCCATCAACAAGCACGCATCGACTTGAGGTTCTATTTAGAATCTAATATTGATCATAGAGTACATTATATATATTTGTCATGTTCATAGAAAACTATGGAACATTTCTTTTCTGATTATAGAGGAATAATGATATATATACATATATATAAACCCTTACGTACAGTAACATGGCTCCCCTAAATTGTGTAACAATTTACCTTAAATTTAGCAATACCATTCACCTTTAACCTAATATTTCCACTTGATGCTTTATTACACTGGCTCCTTGGCGGGGATGCTCCGGTCTACATTATACATCATTATTCTCTAGCAACAATACCAAACTATGTACTGGCCTCTCCAGGATGGTTCTATTGGTCTTTATATGTTTTCCCTGACTATCAAAATTAGAGTCCGACACCAACACCTTAACGTTTCTTACTAACCCATCATTGTCTGGATGAGCTTCTGTTACCTTACCCAGTTTCCACTGATTACGGGCTGTGTTCTGGTCCTTTATGATAACTATGTCATTTCCACCGAGGTTTTTATGTGGTGTTGTCCATTTATTTCTAATTTGTAGGGATTGTACATATTCCTTTCTCCATCTGGACCAGAACTGATTAGCCAAAAACTGTGCCCTGCGCCATCTTTTTGTACAGTACAGATCTTCCTTAACAAAGATGCTTGGGGGAGGCAGTACTATCTTTGTTTTCATGGTTAGCAAGTCATTGGGTGTTAGTGGTGTGGGATTGTCTGGAGAATTTAGATGGTCCACAGTTAGAGGACGGCCATTAACTATACTTTCTGCTTCCACTAGGAAAGTTCTCAAATCTTGGTCATCTAACTATGCACCATGTTGATCAAGCAACACAGTGAGCACATTTCTCACGGTGCGTATTTGTCTCTCCCACACACCTCCCATGTGACTGGCATTGGGTACATTCATCTTAAATACAATCCAGTCACATTGGTCCTTCATAAGTTCTTGTCTAATTTTATCATTGTTTATAGTTTCCCTGTTCCTTTCATACTCTGGCTTGGCCCCTACAAAGTTAGTACCTTGGTCACATCTTAACTGTCTAACAGGCCCTCTTCTTCCAATAAAGCGACGATAAGCACTGAGGAAGGAACTTGTATCCAAGCAGTTGGCTGTCTCAATGTGCACTGCCCTACATGCCATGCAAGTGAAGAGCACTCCATATCTTTTAAGTTCTTTGCGGTCTTCTTTGACATAAAATGGCCCAAAGAAATCTACTGCTGAGTATGAAAATGGAGGTGATGGTTCTAATCTGTCAAAGGGGAGGTCTTCCATCTTTTGCCCTTGTGTCGCACTTCTTCCTGCACTTTGAAATGTGTTTAGACACAAGAGATGATCCTCCAACTATCCAGTATCCGCATGATCTTATTTCATTTAGGATTATTCCTCTGCCTTGATGGTTTGTCCTTTTATGGTAATGGCATATTATCAGACTGGTTATGTGTGAAGCCTTGGGGAGAATTACTGGATGTTTAGATGCACTTTCTAAATTGGCAAATCTAAATCTTCCTCCTACTCTCATGATACCATACTAATCAATAAAAGGATCAAGCTTATATACAGAACTGGTCCTATCAATCACTTTTGTTCTTTTGCCATTACTCTCTTTAATTAATGAATTTTGCTTAGCTGTTGATTTTAGCACATTTATTTCAGTCTGGAATGCTTCCCTTTGCAGTTGCTTTATTATTTCTCTTTCTGCTTCTTCAACTTCTGCTACATTTACTGGCATATACTTCTTTTCTTTATCTTTACTACAGACACCATTCTTTACCTTGAAATTTTTTTGGAGCTTAAGGCATACAGCAACTGCTCTCTTTGCCTTGAACCAATCAGAAAAATATTCTAATCTTTCTAATATGCTCAGTGGCTGTTGTGCACCTACAGCATGGCATACAACTTTCTTCACCTCAGGATCATTTTCATTTATGACATTGTACTGTAAATGACAAGTATCTAATTCATTATACTGCCAAAGAAATTCAGGGCCATTCCACCAGATCTTACTATCACAAAGTTCATCAGCTGTCATGCCTCTAGATGCATGATCTGCTGGATTGTTGTGGGTTTCTACAAATCTCCATTGATCTGGTGAGGAGTGGTCTCTAATTGTTTGTACTCTATTTGCTACATATACATGAAATCTCTTTGAATCATTTGCAATGTAACCAAGGACCACCTTGCTATCTGTCCAAAATATTTCTGAAATGTTGTCATATTCAAGTTCTCCCTTTAGAAGCTTGTGAATTCTAACTGACACCACTGCTGCTGTTAGTTCAAGTCTGGGTATTGTTATGGTTTTCAAAGGTGTTACACGTGACTTTGCCATTACTAACGCACAATGAACTTGGCCAGTCGTACTAATCAACTTAATATAAGAACACTGACCATATACTTCTTGACATGCATCTGAGAAGTGATGAAGTTCAACTCTCTCTACTTTATCAAAGTTGTCAGGTTTGTAACATCTAAGTACCCTGAGCTGGTCCAGTTTGCACAATTCTTCTCTCCATTTGATCCATTTAGGCTGAATATGATCAGGCACCTCATCATCCCAATCAACAGCATTCCTGCATAATTCTTGTAAGATTTGCTTTCCTCTAAGTACAAAAGGTGACACTAGACCCAAAGGGTCATATATAGAGCTTACAGTTGACAAAATACCCCTCCTAGTGAGTGGCTTGTCTTTCAGTTTTATTCTGAATTGAAATGTGTCAGATTCTATGCACCATTCAACTCCCAGAGTTCTCTCTATAGGCAGTGTGTCTTCACTTTTACTAAATTCAAAGCTTTTAACCCCGTCTGCCCTTTCATGGGGAGAGATTTGAGCTAGTACATCTTTGTTGTTTGAAAAGAACTTGTGAAGATTAAAACCTCCTCTTTTACACAGCTCTTTGCTCTGTTCAATGAGAGTGACAGCTTCCTCTTTGGTGGCTACTGACTTTAAACCATCATCAACATAAAAGTTATTTCTTATAAACTTAGCTGCATCAGATTCACATTCATAATCATCTGCAGCTTTCTTTAATGCAGAGTTAGCTACACTTGGAGATGATGTAGCCCCAAACAAGTGAGCTGTCATTCTGTATTCAACTATCTCATCCTTAAGGTTACCATTTTTCCACCACAGAAATCTCAACATATCTCTATGCTCTGGGTTAACTTTAACTTGATGATACATTGCTCCTATATCACAAACAAGTGCAACGTTTTCCTGCCTAAACCTGCATAACACTCCAACAAGTTTGTTGGTAAGGTCTGGGCCTTGTAACAAATGACTGCTTAGTGAATGATTTCTGTAGTTTGCACTACAGTCAAATACAACTCTCAACTTTTTTGGTTTTCTTGGATGATAAACTCCATGATGTGGGATGTACCAAACCTTACCATCATTCCTAACTAAATCTTGGGCTGGTACAGCCTCTGCATAGCCTTTAGTTATCATATCTTCTATAAACATTTTGTAGTCACTCTCATGCTGATTGTCCCTTTCAAGTTGAGTCTTTAATTTCTTTAATCGTTGTCGTGCTAGCACTTTGTTATTTGGAAGTTTGACATTATCATTCTTAAGAGGAAGGGGTAACTCATAATGCCCATCCTTCAGCTGATGAACTCCTTCTTTCATCCTTTTTATGAACATTTTATCTTCATATGATAGTGGAGTGTCAGCTGATCCTTTGTCACTGAAGTCAAGTTCCAACATTTCTCTCACTTGAGAGGGACTAATCAACTCTTTGGTTTCAGTGGGAACAACTAAGAAATTCACCTTCCTTTCATCCCTTATTTCTACTTCTTGTGCCAGTGTTCTGTACACTACCACTGTACTCTGCATTGGTGGATACATCCCACCAATAATTCCCCATCCAAGTTTTGTCTTGCGTGCACAGGGGTGATCATCATTATCATCTGCTATTTGCTCTTGTGCCTTAAGGGCGGCTGTGCAATTAAGACCAATGAGAAGTCCTATGTCAACATTTGGATTATATTTCATTAGTTTGTCAGAGATTACATTCAAGTAGGGCCATTTACAAGCAGTCTCAGGCCTTGGTATTTGATTCCTCTCAGCATTAATTACCTCTGTAGAATATGCTGAAGGAATTGGTATTTCCATTTCTATATTATAACCTTTTACTCTAAGTCCATGAACTTTGATGGCACTAGTAGTGTCCTTTCCACGTATTGTATGAACATCAAGTGACACTGTTGGGCCTCCAACCCCTAACTTGTGCAAAGTGTCTTCCTTAATGAATGAAGCAGTTAACTGCTCATCCAGTAATGCATACACTAGAATTTTGTGCTCTTCATTACTGACATGATGAAGCCACACGGGGACTATCATACTATGCATGTCATGTATTGCTGATTCTGTTACTTTAACTTTATTTGTTACAACAGTTGTGGATTTTTTATCAACATTAGGCTGAGTTGCTTGTTTTGGCATCTCTTGGCCCTTAGTTCCCATCATATCATTGTTGTGGAGAGCTGTGGGGTGGTATCTCTAACATACTTTACACATTCTCTTTCTCCTACAGTACATCTTTTTATGACCAAGTATTAAACATCCTGTACATAAGTTTCTTTCTTTAACGAATGTATACCTAGTGCTACCATCAAATTTAGCAAATTCCTTGCAATCATCCAAGTCATGATCCTTTGAACAATAGTGACAGATCTGTCTTTTTCCTTCCTGTTCCTTGGGATATTGTCTTGTGCTGCTTTGTACATTTACTTTATTTTGAAAGGAACACATGGGTTTTTCTTCAATTGCTTTAGCCATGAACGTCCTACTCCCTCTATTCTTTGCCATAGTATTTGATTCCCTTTGTTTCCATTTGGTTACCTTTGTTTCAGTGCTACGCCAACAGTCTGCTTCCCAACTTACTTCATCTAAACAGAGAAAGGGATTGCTTCGTTCATTTGCTATCTTGTAAATAAAATCACAAAGCATCTTAAAGGATGGGTTCTCCTCATCACTATTAGAATTGTTGATACCCCTTTTACTTTCAATATACTGGAAAGCTTTATCTATCCATTTAGTTGCTATTTCCCTGGGGAGTTTTGCCAGGAGTTTTTTTCTGTTCCCTAGGATCATCCAGAAATGAAAAGTAAACATTGTGTGTCTTCACAGCCTGACAGCGCTGCAAAAAGTCTGAAAATGCTGTTAAGGCTGAGCTATTACCCTTAAGGATCGGTGGCCATTTCATTAGTTTTTTTGCGTAAGCATCAGCTATGATACGTTTATTACCAAACCTTTCCCTTAGAATATTCTTTGCCATTATGTAGTCATCCTCAGAATTACATTCTATGGCCATACTGATAGAATCCTTTGCTACACTATTTAAATACTTATATAGGTAAGCTAGCTTATCTGAATTGCAATTAGTTCTAGAATTTACAAAGGCTTCAAAATTTTTTATCCAAGCTAGAAACTCAATGGGTTCTCCACTGAAAGTACTTGGTTCTATAGGAGAGGGATTACACTTGAAACCACATGTGTTTGCTGAGACATTTCCTACAGGCTGGGAAGGATCTAGACAAATCTGTCTTGCATTATTAATGGAACTATAGGAATATGGTACAAAACTTTGAGCTCTAGGGTTGAGGTTCACTGCCTGAGGCTCACTATCTATTTGTTTATCTACTTCACATATCATCAATTTGTGAGCTTGTACACCAGAAGCAGGTTCCTTTAGGTCATGGAGTGTAACATGTTTGTGAGGCAGGGCTTTACCACCTTGTTGACCTGCAATTGCCTGTGCCTTTAACTCATTTTGTGACTCAATGTATTGTTGAATATAACTTTGCTTCCCTATACTTTCATCATCATTTGGAAGCCCTTGTTCTTCTCTTTCAACTAATTCAAATGCATTGAGTTCAGCATTGGCTATGGCTAGATCTATTTCTCTCTTCTTCTGTGCTATCATTGCCTGTTTTCTTGACAATGCAACTTCTGCCTCTGCCCTTTCTATAGCTAGTTTGGCTTCTTCTTCTACTAAACAATCATGATATTCCATTTCCTTCCTAAGTCTGGCTACCTTTGCTACTATTTCTTTCTTTCTTTCCTCAGATAAACGTGAAGCAGATGACACCCTAGAATGTCTAGATTGTTTACTAGAACAAATTGAACCATTTTCACTTCTAAATTCCTTCCTCTTGCATTCTATACTTTTTAACAGTTCATGGTGGACTTCTTGATTGAATTCCAACTCTTGATTTAGTTCCTCAGATCTTTCTGGTTCTAGTTTAGCTAGTTTTAAGTATGCTGCAACATACTGATTAAATAACTCTTCTTCTTCTCCTGACAAAGACTGTAATTCAAAGGGGTTAACTACAGACTTCAGTGTTTTTATAATTTTGTGGCTAACATGGTTCCATTTACTTTTGAAGGATTCCACTCTTTTCTTTACCTTACTAACTTCATATTCCTTTCCTTTATCAGTTGGCACTTTTTGCCTGACACTAGCTTTTCTGGCTTGCTTCTTGCCCACTTGCTCCTCACTTTCCCTAAGGTCACCTAAGGCACTTATTTCCTCAGTAACTGACATATTTAAGACTTAATTCTGTCAATACTGAGTTAAGTATACACTGAATGAGAAATTAAAATTACCACTAATACTACTAATTGGGGTAATTTTCATCCACTTGATTACTCACTTCAGTACATATACTTATCTACTTTCTTGCCTGTGACCATGGGGTCCACAAAATGGTGGGTGAGATGCTTGGTGTGGGGAGTGGCTGTCGTCAAGTGGCTGACTTATGGAATTCCAATCGGCCGCGCGTCTCTCGCTGTTGCCTTCGTGTGAGCCGACAATTTCTTGAGTTCTTACTCCTGGATATGAGTTTTTACTGTAGCCGCACCCAGCAGGTATCTAATGACTCACTGATTTGTTGTACTGATCACTACCATCATCGCAGGGTCGAGGAAAGTCAGTTCTTTCTTTGACGTTTATTCCACAAGCAGTGACCGTAAAAACTGCAAACAGATTTTCGGTCTCAATTTCCTTATAAATTAACATTGCATGCTAGTACAAAACACTCTTAAGATATTACACTGGTTATAAGCAACACCTGTAATCAAACTGGCACTATGACATTTAGTTTATGCTATGAAAATTATGAATTTACCTCAGTCACCTTCCTGCGTGTGTTGGCGGGGCGGCGTCTAGGGCGTGAGTGACGCCCTGAGGCAGTGAGTGTAGGCAAACCGCACCCATCAACAAGCACACCTCGACTTGAGGTTCTATTTAGAATCTAATATTGATCGTAGAGTACATTATATATATTTTTCATGTTCATAGAAAACTATGGAACATTTCTTTTCTGATTATAGAGGAATAATGATATATATACATATATATAAACCCTTACGTACAGAAACAGGCATAATGATCACTACATAAATAATAAGTAAACACGAGATGCACAAAACTCACAACATTGCCGCCACCAGCTGTACCCGGGTCCTTGTACACTGATAGATAAATCCAGGGATAATAGATCTGGAGCGCAGCCAGAGTACGTCCCACACAAGTGATAATTGATAAATGCCCCGGTGTTTTCAAGATCCGCTCCACTCCCGCTGACGCTTATACTGTACTCCGAACCTGCCACCAAACTCTTCCAAAGAAATTCCCTAACTACTACAAATTTATACCCTAGATACAAAAGTACATTTACGTTTACACAGTAACTTAGTATAATCCTAAATATATACATGACACCAACAGAAAGCTGTTAAACTAAAAAAATAAACCCTAACACAAATCCGGTCGAAAACATTGGAAGAACCCGAGGTGAACATATTAGAAAATGGGAACTTAAACAAGCCATTAAAGTAATAATAATAATATGATGCCAGCATCATGTTACACTGCCCCCACTACAATAGCCTTTACTCTTTATGAATTAGGAGGCGAAGGGTCTACAGTGAGTGGAAGGACATTTTAAATATATATAACGATGCAGAATTAGTAAAAAGATACAGATTGGACCGTGCAGGAATATTATTAGTGACTGACTTTGTGCGAGATGCCATTACACCACCAACAGGAAGAAGTCAAGCCATTCCGGCTGAATTGAAAGTAATAACGACACTGAGATATTTGGTCACTGGAAAAATGCAACTGTGCAGTGGTGATGACATAGGAATGACACAACAATCAGTTAGCAAAGTGATAACACAGACACTTGATGCATTAACGGCACCACCTGCACCCTTTATCGCACGTTGTATCAAATTCCCACAATTGCAAGATGAAATTCGCCAGAGACAAGCTGAATTTAGGGAGATTGCAAATTTTCCAGGAGTGGTTGGAGCTATAGATGGTACCCACATTAGGATTGTTGCTCCCAGGGAACATGAGGCAGAGTACATCAATCGGAAGAATTACCACAGCCTCAACATACAAGTAGTGTTCGATGCCCGCTACAGAATATTATATGTAGTATCGAAGTGGCCTGGATCAGTTCACGACTCTAGAATATGGAATGAATGTGGCCTCAAACGGGGATTTGAAAATGGAAGTGTTCCCGGTAGCTGCCACCAATAGGAGACAGTGGCTACCCATGCCAACCTTGGCTGCTGACCCCCTATCTCCAACCTAGGACTGAGGCACAGGAAGCATACAACAGGTACAGTGTAGCCTACTGTTTTACCTTTTGTTGACTAGTTTGTTAGGTGCTGGTAGTCTAACTTAGTCCAGATTAGGTTAGGTCTGGTTAATTCCAAACTTTATCTCAAGCTCTCATGTTTTTTTCATTGCATTTCATATTTTTTTAAATTTCACATTTAGTAATTACTGCTCATATCACCCCAAATGCTATCACCACTAAAAAAAAAAAAAAAAAACATTTTTCAGTCTTTCCCGCAAGATTGTTAACATGATGTTGTATGCCTTTAATGGGAGACTGAGACAACAAATGGATGTTAGCATGAGTCACATGAAAAACAGTAGGATACATTATTTTGGAGATCTCACACATGAGTTACTCATTATTTTGGAGATCTCACACATGAGTTACTCTGAAATTTAACTAGAATACACAGTGTATTATATAGCCCTCTGTTCCCTACTTTACTTTATTTTCATACTTTATGCATGCATGGCAAGGTTTTTTTTATCATTCTTTAGAAGAGCTCAGCATGATGGAGAAAAAAAAATAGAAATAGATTATGTTCCTTTCATTAGCTGTTCACTAATGCAATTATGAGTGCTTGTTTTTGGCCTCCCTGTACAGTTTGGTTATTTGTATATACAGTTTATATATAATGTCCTATCGGCCACAGAATTTCATTTTTTTATGATAACAATAATATAAATTTATATTACCATTGCAGATCACATAAACGCACAAGATGTGTAGTGGAGAGAGGAATTGGACAACTGAAAAGAAGGTTCCATGTTCTACATGGCGAGATTCGTGTAAGCCCTGGTAAGACGAGTCAAATCGTGATGGCCTGTGCTGCTCTACACAACCTATGCAAGGAGAGGAATTTGGAACTGCCAGACGAACAAGGCATAGGCCTTGAGGATCAGCCAGATGAACCAAACCACATCCAGCCTATTCAGCCTGCTCAAGTCCGAAATGGCTTGTTATACAGGGATAATTTTGCCAACCTTCACTTCCGGTAAGTGATTTGTTTCACAAATAACTTGTAAATAGCATATACAAAACTTAGTACAATAACTTGCAGTAACATCTATATGCAAAGATATAAACACTCGGAACTAGATGAAAAGACATTCAGTCTCCACAATATCAAGTTTTAATAGTTACAATAAAATAGTTGAAATTGTTAAAACACAAAGTTAAAATACCATGCAGCAACATCTATATACCATACAAAGATATGGAAAGCACATGCAACAAATCAGTGCTTTCTTTTAAGTGCTTTCCATCCCTTTTTATCCATGTACAATTGTACACCTTCTGTCAACTTTTCAACACTTTATTATTGTGCTGTTGACTGAAGGAATGGTAGTATGTCTCAAGATAGTATAGTCAATGTCTAAACATGAATTTGAGTAGCCTAACCCCCTAATCAGAGATTAAGTAACATGATTATGTAGCTTATGGATGCACAGCTTAGGTGTTTGTACACCCTTGCATTAATTGAATGCAATTACTGACTACATTTTTTTGTAATTCCATAGTCCTGAACAGTGAGTGGATGCCAAGGAGCAACTTGTCTCCCCTATCACCTTTCTGTAGGGGTGATGCACCATGGGTTCAGTACCATCTATACTATAGATTCTATAGCTTCAACCACTCTTGGAAAATCTGCAATTTCCCTCAAATACTCAGTTTGTGTTTGGTATACTTCATCTTAGTCTTGAGTAGTGCACATCACATGCTATCACTTACCTTGCCAGTTGTTGGGTTATTCCTATTTTGTCACCATTGGGTAGTGTTTTAATGGGGGATTCTGTCATCTTTGGGTTATTTTATTTTTATCCGAGATTTTTCTGTCTAAGAATCCCCCCTTAAGTTTATCTGCTTTGCCTGGAATTAATTATTTATTTTAAGCCAAGTTATGGTGTATCACACAGTCAGAGTGTATCAATAGTCCAGCAAGGTTCAATCTTCACCAATTCTGTAGCATCTTTGTGTTTCAGTACCTTTAGTGTTTAGTATTAATAAAGTTATAATGTATTGTATGTGTTTTTTTATTACTCAGGCCAGTCTATGTACAGTGTTATGTGACTTACCTCTCTGCCCACATACACCACTGTAGTCTGACCACCACTCCCTTTTCTCGCTACTGTACTTATCTTTCAGTCACTTTTATTTTCATTTGACTATATGTAATTTTATTGTTGATGTGGCTTACATATCTCTTTCATACCTTGTCTCCTTTATATATCAAGTTTAACCATAAAAAAAAAAATATATATATATCTTTTCTCATCTGCATTAACAACATTAAAGGTTATATTCCTTTCTGCCATTTCTATAAGTACTCCAAATGTGTCACTTAAACAAGGTTATTTGCAGTTCTTCATCAAATATATACTTAAGAGACATAAATAATGGACATGTTTCAGGCAATTAAAATTCATGAGTAATACCTTAAATTTATTATTTATTTAGTATTTGTTATACTTCTGTAGTAGGCTGCAATGTCTCTCCAGGCACTCTCTTGTGCAGCAGCAGCAGCTGCTTGTGCTTTAGCAGCCCTCTTCATTTCTTCAATAAGAGCTGCTACTGATTGTGGGTCAGCTGCTCCACTGAATATGCCAGCAAAGCCAGCAAAGGCATCCTGGGATGGAACTGATGGGATGACTGGTGGACCCACACCCATTGGTTCTCCCAGGGAACCTGCTGGCATGGTGCCGACTGATAATGATGGCAATTCGTCAACCAGAATTACCATGTCTTCAGGCCTGCAAAGAAATTTTATTTTGATTTATACAAGAAACTCTCCTGTTATGTATTACGGACCCTGTGATGTAGTCAGACAAATTAATGTAAATTGGTGATTAAGCATCACCACGAAACAACATCCACCCTGAAGGAGTATGTTTCATGATAAAGGAAACATCATAAGCCGCCAATTGTTGAAGATAATCACAGGGCTCTTAATAACTAGAAAAAAAATAACAGAAAATGAGATGATGACTACACCTACTTCAGAATAATATTTTTGAGAAATAACTGTGGGTTACATGGTCTTGGCTACCCATATTCCCTTAAAAAAAAATAAATAAATGAATAAAATAACAACCAAAAAATACAGTATAAAGGAGAGCTTCATTCTAGGACTGCAGTAAATATAGGAAACATTACAAGCTATGATATACCGGCTGATAGGGCTAATCAACATTTAACATCTGACAGGAACTCCTCTGGTATGGAAATGGTGGAAATTTGTAAAAATAAATGAGTGTTTATAAGCAATGGTAGACTAGGGGAGGATTGTGGTGTTTACAAACCCAATACTACATACCACACAACTGTAGAATACTTTTTAGGTACACCATCTGTAATGCAGCTAGTAGAAACACTGAAGGTACTTGAATTTGATCCTATGTTAGCAGATGTACATTGTGGGTTACACGCAAAGTTCAGATTTAGATGTCTAAGCAAAGGAACTAACTATTGCAAAAATCGGATACCCAAGTAGCTTTGGGATGTGCGAAGCCAGGAAAATGGGATACTGAGAAAAAGTGTGAGAATGCTGGTCAAATTAATCTAGATAACATTAATGAGTTGTTTGAAAAGGTACAAGATGTAGTTAGCTGTAGATGTGATTTTAACATGGAATTAAAACATATTTTAATTGATCCTTTATTTAAAGTTTTTCCGCAAACAAAGAAAAAAAATCTTTATCAAGAAATCCAATAAACCTTTCATGGTGGGTTACGACAGCCAGTGTTGTAGATAAAGAAAAGAATATCATAAAGCAAAGCATACATACTGTCGGCAAAAAAACACGGCTAATTTTAGCTTTATGATTGAAAGAAGTAAAAAAAATACAAGGGGAATTTAAAGAGAGTAAGAAACAAAGAGCAAGTGGCAACCCTAAAGAACATTGGAAAGTTCTAAACAGTAAGAAAGGGAAATGCCAAATTCCTTTTACGGTGAATGAGTTTTACGATCATTTTAACCAACTAGTCAGTGACGACAATAATGAAGACAATGTAGATAATGTGATTGATTTGGA
>JAHFWG010000064.1:699106-739595 GCA_020233015.1 Callinectes sapidus | reverse complement strand
AGTCTTGTCTAACCAGTTTGGAGAAATTTCAAATCAAACTACTATTGCATCTTTTACATTCCTCTTCGTGTTTGAAGTGTTGTTTTGTCTTTTTGTAAACATGTAAGTCAACATTAGATTGTTCGGTTATCTTAAGTGTATCTCTCTCTCTCTCTCTCTCTCTCTCTCTCTCTCTCTCTCTCTCTCTCTCTCTCTCTCTCTCTCTCTCTCTCTCTCTCTCTCTCTCTCTCTCTCTCTCTCTCTCTCTCTCTCTCTCTCTCCACTTGACTATTCATATCTTCGTGTATCTGTCTATCTATCTATTAATCATTCATTCAGTTTGTCTTTCTTTCTATCTGTTTACTCATTCAACTGTCCATCTGTCTGTCTATCTATTTATCTATATTTTTAACTATCTATTCATTTCCTCATTTATCCACACAACTTGCAATCAATCTATATTTAACAATCTATTTCATCCCAGTCACTTCACTAGACCACTCATTTGCACACCCACACACATTTCTATCACACCCTCATTACATCCTACACACACACACACACACACACACACACACACACACACAACATCACATCACAGCCTTTACATCCTTACTAAAGCACTACGTCATCCAAACCCTCGGAGCTTCACACGCTTAAACCTCTGAGTCATTAGTTCACTCCCAATTGAAGTCCTCGCCCCAGTGACCTTTCTGTTTAATTCCTTTCGTCATTCTCTAATAACATCCTATGATTATCTTAAATGTCTATTAGGATGTACGTGGAAGGATGCAGGATAGGGGAGGATAGCCTAGGGTAGGACAAGATAGGGCATGGCAGGGCATAGGGCAGATTTAAGGTAAGGTAATCACGGTCGTTAATGTCAAACTACTTCAGGTTGTTAAGAGAATCGTGTATTTGAGTAGCAAAAGCGGTGAATCAAGGGAGATGGTGACAATAATGTTAGGGTTAGCTATCAGAGCAGGACAAGAAGCTGTGATCGGTTCAAGCTCGATAAAAGATAGATTTAGAAGTTAGGAGGAGATAATGTTTGAAATATAATGTCATAAAGCTGGGATAGACTCAGGAATCAAGTTATTACACATTCAGCGGGATGCTTTTGAAAGAAGGTTGGACACTTAACTCATCCAGTACCGGGACACATTTTTATCACCAGTTTTTGGTATGATTAGACGATTTTATGGACATTATGAAGGGTTTATGAAGGTCAGAAGATTAATGGCCAGAGCCTGTAATGTTTTAATCCCTACATGAGTTTCTGAATCTGTAGAAAATCGACAAATAATAAGCAGAATAAATATGAAAATGGATCTCAGTGCTGAAGGGGTTAATGAATCAGGATGATAAGTGAACGTTGATATTATGCATTAGACGTGTGGGCAGACTGGCTTCCTGTAACTCCCTTTACTCTCCAATGATGCAAACAGTTATTATATTGTTACATTATAAATACCGAGCCATTACGGAGCTTTAAAAAGATTAGGCTAATGCATAGGCGAGAATGACATTGAACATACCCTTATTACACAGAGGCTGTCACTACACACACAACACAACTAACTGTCTGCCAGCACCACCATCCTTCATGTCCAAACTTTAATGAACAATGCGTGACCTAAATAGCAATTACTGCACTCGTTATGTTCAACAACTCCATTTTCTGTCATTGCAACGCCGCTGCAATGACAACAATAAGGTTTTTTCCCCCTACATGTGTGTGTGTGTGTGTGTGTGTGTGTGTGTGTGTGTGTGTGTGTTGGGGGGGGGGGTGTATAGGCAGTGAATAAATCCAAGCTAAGAATCACATGAAAGAAAGAGGCAACACTGAGTTAGAAATGAAGTGATGATAATGAAAAAAGATGTATTAGTTAAAGGAAGGAGAGAAAAATGTGCAAGAAACGATAGTAAGAAGAAAAAAAAAGGACAAGACATGATAATGGGAAGGAAAATATAGAAGAGGAAGAACAAAACGATACTAAGAAGAAGAGAAGAGGAAGACAAGACAAGCAATGATAATGGGAAGAAGAATATAGAAGAGGAAGAAAAGAAACTATACTAAGAAGAAGAAGAAGAAGAAGAAGAAGAAGAAGAAGAAGAAGAAGAAGAAGAAGAAGAAGAAGAAGAAGAAGAAGACAATCAACGATAATGGGAAGAAGAATATATAAGAGGAAGAGCAGCCGCAGCCGTCATTTGTCTGTCCGTGTAGTAGGCGACAGCAATACGCCCCGCCGCCACCAGCTGGAGTGTGTGTGTGTGTGTGTGTGTGCCGGCTGACATCAACTCACTTCACTGGGCTGGCTGATGGCTGCTGGTGGCCCCTTCTCTTTGCTGGAGTGTGCAGTGGGTGTGGGCGCCATGAGGTGGAGTAATGTGGGCGGCATGGGGTGGCCAGTGCAGGGGAGGAGCAGCGGTGGTGGTGGTGGAGGTGAGTGTTGGCTGTACCACCTTTGGGTCCTGAGAAAATCACGAGGAAAGTCCAGATTAGCACCTCATTTCTAATTATTGAGATAACTTTGCAAGGTGATATAGAGTACTACTTACTGCACTACTACAACATGTCTGTGATGGTTGTAATGTGGGGACGGCTTTGGTAAGGCCATACATAGTGCCTGCAGAATCTAAGTCCACAGTGGGCAGTCATGTGTGAAGGTATACAAGTTAGTGCGTGTGTTCATATGTTGGTGAGTGTGCGGCGTACACACCAAGGTTAGGATAGGTGAGGTTAGGTTTTGTCATTAGATTTTTCTCTGCTAATTTTACGCAAATTTCCCGAAACTGGAAATTTATGTCCATAGAATTTTTACCGTTGCCATATACTGTATCGCCTGTTTTGTCCTCACCCTACAACCCCCGATTCCTCACAGTCCCCCAAGCATGATGAAGCAGGTGGGTGGGTGGGTGAGATGGAGGAAAAGGAGGTGGTCCTGTCCTGTACTTTTACTTGTTATTCTTTTGGCAATGCTACGAGTACATTATGTGACAATTGTTTCTTTTATTGTAGGTATACTGTGTGAATCTGAACTAAGCAGTTGTGGCTTTTCAGACCTCATGAAACCATTTCAGGTGAACCTAGCAAATGCCACAGTGATTATTAGAATGAGTGTGACTCTCCCAAGATTTGTTATTCCTTCCCTCTCTCCCTCCCTCCCTCTTTACTCCCTTCCCTTCCTTCTGATTAATTGTATCGGAAAAGTTGTTTAGGAGGACAAAAAACAGTTTAACAGTTTATTATGTTTGTCTTTATGTGATGAAATGTGGTGTACCATCTTTCTTGGTGACAAAATGGGTTTTGGGCAACAAACGGTGTAGGTGACGAACCAGATTGGTGATGAAATTTGGTGTGTGTGGTAGTTGACAGGTGGTGTGGTGGTGGACACTGGTGACTATTGAGCTGAAGTACAATGGTCAAGTTATTTATAGATAAATGAATTCCAGCTTGACTCATGAATTCTTCAGATGAACAACTGAACACTGTGCTTGATAGCCTCACCATGCAGTGAGGGGCTGAGGCAGCTGTGAAGGTTGACATTTGAAAACATTTTACTGTTATTATTGATACATTAAATTTTACTTGGAAATGCTTAAAACTCTAAATATGTATAAAGATTGTAGATGATGGGACAGCCATATCTACGTGCCATGCATTGTACAAAAACACACAAAGCTGAGGACACTACATCATTGTTTGAGGAGTTAGTGTACCTTTATTCTTTTCAATGCTTTAATCAATAATTTTTCTCAGTAGGACACAGACTGACAGCAAGCATACCCAGCCAGCCATCAGCTCCAAACATCCGCCAGGAGGCAGAAGCTGTGGAAGAACAGGAATGATTACACATAGATCAACCAAAATGCCTTGAGGGTGTGAGAAGTTACCAATCACAGGCTGGATCTGATGACACTGGACACTGAGGAGGTGGCTTGGCTGAGGAGTGAGGAAGAGGAGCAATGATAGCCAGCACTTCATTGGTGCAGGGGGAGTGAAGGGATGGACATGTGGCTCCTGTGTTCCCCTCCAGAACTCCAATTAGAGGTAAGTTGGCTGCATTACACTTGATTAAGATTATTTACAGGTTTTATTGAAGAATTTAATGTGCCACTTAGATTGCTATTTGACATACAGTGGTACCTCAAGAAAAATACACACACACACACAAAAAAAAAAAAAAAGAATTTAGTTCAGATCGAGAGGTACCACTGTATTTTTTCTTGGTAACTAACACTAACCACTCTTGAGACATAATTTCTTGTTCTGCACTCACCTTCCCTCTATGTACTGGTTAGAAATGTCTCTTTTTTTGTATTCTTTCTTTGATGCTTTTAGAGATTTTGTATATTACTTATAGTGGTATGAAGTGTTGCTTGTTGCAGTTACAGGCTGTTTATCTCTTCAGTACCAAGAACAACTGGTTATTGTATCTTGAAATGGCTAGCTTTTTATTATTTACTTGAATTTTTATTTATATAAATTGTGTTCATGCCAGTGTTGTCCTCACAGCAGCATTAATAATTCTTTCTCTGCCTTTCAGCTGGAGGTTCTCTTGTGTTGCTGTGTTGGAGAACAAGACTAAGACTGCCGGGAAGGTGTTGGCTGTGGGTTTGACCTTCATCCCTACTGTGGTGAGTTGTGGATTCATTTTGCATGTACCACCTGCAGTTCAATATTGTGTTTACTTTCACCTCAGACTGGGGTGGAGCAGGTGTGGCCAGGATGTCAAGCCTCATCATGGACTAGGGCAGGAAGTGAAGTAGTTTAAGGAACCTGTTGGTGACGGCTGCAATAGTGAGCAAGTATGGAGTTTTACACAATGGTTGATTAAGAACTGTTTGCAAATACAACAAAATTTATATTATTTTGATCTTTATTTAACATGGTGCTTTAACATGTTGCTCTCTTGACAGATTGAATGAAGAGAGCAATACATCCATAGAAGCCAACACACCCACAGCTCCCTCCTCAGCCAGCCAGCCTTCTCTAGTGAATCAGTAGGTGCTGCAGTGGCTGTGGTGACTGGAGACAGTGCAGGAGTAGAAAATAGGAATAATACCCAAGAAGACAAAAGGGAAAGAGAAACATAATAACAGAAGAAAGAAGGGTAAAGTGCAGAAAATCAGAAGAGAGCAAGAGAAGAAGCTAGCAAGAACAGTCAGTCAGATGCAGATACAGGAAGATAACCATAACACATCACAGGCTGGATTCAAGAGAAGGTACCGTACCAAGAACAACAACAACAACAACATCCAGTCAATACAAGCTACAGAGACTAACAACAACAATATCCAGAGATACAATCAAATACCAAACAAGACAAATGGAAGAGGAAGCAAGATAGAGAGACAGAAGACATCAAGATATACCACAAGGACCAAGAGAAACAACAGAATAAGAGGAGAAGCTTCTAAAAGTAACTCTCCATAGAATTTATTGGGAGACGCTGAGAATGTTCTGCATTGGTGGGAACATAGGCAGCAGCAGTTGGGTATGAGAGAAATCAGAGGCACCAGATCTAACAGAAGGGAGTGCCAGATCTAAACCAGGTCTTCTTGTCCTCCAATAACTTCCAAGTATAAGAGTTGATTCTGGAGGGTTCTATCTTCCATCCCTTCATCTTGGTATTTGCTTGTGTACATTTCTTGCGTTAATCTTAGAAGAGGAGAGAGGAACACGAGTAAATACCCAGATTAACAGAAGGAAGATAGATGAAGCAGCAGCAGCAGCCACCTCTAGAATCAACTTCCCTATATCTAGAAGTTATTAGAGGACAAAGAGACCAGACTTGATTTTGGACTCCCCTCTGATAGATTTAGTGGCTCTCTGATTTCTTCCATTCCTCGCTGCTGTCTATTTTCCCACCAATGCACAATGTTCTCTTTGTCCTCCATTAATGTCTCTTTGTCCTCCATTAATGTCTATGGAGAGGTGATTCTCAAAAGCTTCTCTTGTTCCGTTGTTTCTCTTAATCTTGGTGCTTGTGTATATATCTCTTGATGTGTTCGGTGTTCTTCTCTTCCCTGCCTGTTTATCAATCATTGGGAAACTTCTGCCCCCGTATTATTGTTGTGTTATTCTCAGTAGTTTCTCTTGGCTCCCTTGACTCATTGGCCTGTGATGGGTACTGGTGGTAATCCTCCTATTTGCTCTTGTATTTCTTGCTGACCTCTTCTCATGGTATGTTCAGGTTTCCCGCCTATTCCTTTCCTTCTTCAGTTATGCTTCTCTCTCTACATCTAAATGTGTTCTTGTTCCTTCTCAACCTCCACTGATGTTTGTCTCTGAAAATAGAGCATGAAGTCAGTAAAAGTTATAGCTGGAACCTACTTTCCAGTACAGACCTTGTAAGACATTGTTTCACAAATCTTTCAAACATTTCATCACAGCTTATTTGATTCCATTTCTTAATTTATGGCACTGTGATGTTACATTATTGTGTTTATGATTAGAGTTACTCTTGGCTTTTAAGGTGAAGATAATAGGAGGGAGAGTGGAGAAGTGGAGGATGAGGTGTGGGATGATATACAGCAGAATTTCATGTAAAATTGACTGTCTGAATGACTGTCTGAATACTCTGCAACTGTTCACTTAGATGTTTGGGAAACAAAGCCTCACAGGGTCTGAATGAAGTGGATAGTAGGTACATTAGTCAGCTATTGCTGCTATTATTCATATTGATTATTACTAAGGTATGGCTTGCACCTGGAGCCTGAGTTACTTTAGTAGCATTGTTCCCACTTGGTCTGCTGCTGCTCTGTCACACCATTTCCCTCTTCAGTGTAAACACTGGCCTCTCCATGAAAAGTTCTCTTTCATGCATCTCCTTTATTTTGTTTTGAATGACTCATTGAAACTCTTTAGAGAGTTGGTCATTTGGTGGAGCTATAAATGTTTGTATATACTTGTATATCCTGTTATGGCTAATGAACAAAAATTAATTGGTGTTACACAAGATAAAGATGGTGCATGGAAGAGAAGCAAGACTTGTGGAGATGTCAGCTGTTACACTAGTGAGAGATGGACAGACTCACCCACTGTTCAGTCAAGGGCAAGGTTAGAAAAGCAGCTCAGGTTTCAAGACATGCTATAAAATTGATTACTTATTTAAACATTGTCTAAGTTCAAGATTTTACTTTTACTTTGTTACCTTACTTGAACTTCTGAATTATTTTTTCTTATTGAGTTGCCTATCTGTTATTGATTTCAGATGTATTGTCATCTGTTTGCAAAAAGAACATTTAATTACAAACCAGTATTGTATGAGAGAGCAGGCTGTGGTGGTAAACATACTATGTCAAATTACAAAGAAATTACGGTTAGCCTGCCTTTCTTGGCCATTAGATAGTGAGTGTAGTTGCTGTGCCTCTCTTCTCTGTTTTCACCAGATTTGCTTTCTTGCTTTCCCACAGGAATGGTTCTCTTGTCACCGCCTCAGCTCTTCCCTGCCACGTCCACTACAAGCACGTCAGAAGTGATGGAGGAGCACAAGTCACTGTAGGGCAGATGTGTCAGTGTTTACAACAATAGATTTAGCAGCAAGACACACTAGTAACTCTACTAATCCTGCTTTAGAATCCATTTCTTGCACTTGCTCCTAAAGCTTACTCTAAGGTGATTTAGGGAAGGACTTTGTATTTGTCCTAGTGAGCTCAAATTGTATGAATGACAGAAAATCAGACAGCAACTTACTTTACTGTCCATTCCTTGTTTCTTTGGGGTTTCCGAACTGATTTGGTCTGAATACTAGTGAAGAATTCATGACATCGTACAGGTGCTTTGTGAGGGTGAGGCTGGAGGTGTGAGAGGTGGAGTTAAGACACTGGATAAAATACTTTTTTGTTAATGTCTTAGAATGACTACTTGGAAAATTATTTGTATCCAATTCATCAAGAGTTAATAAACCAGTGTTTTTTCCTGTAACTTTTATATATGGATTATTTAAAATGACTGCACATTTTTGTTTTGTATTAAATTCTCTTAAGCTTTGGATATGAATGCTTTCTTGAACTTTTAAAATGACTGAACTTCATACATAACCTCTTCAGTACTGGGACACAGTTTTACCATGAGTTTTGGGTGTGATTAGATGAGTGTATTGACATTAGGAAGAGTCTATGGCGGTCAGAAAATTAATTGCCAAAGTCTGTACCATTTCAATCCCCACGTGAGTTTCTGAAGCTGTACAAAATCAACAAATAAGCAGAATAAATATGATCATGCATCCCAGTACTGAAGGGGTTAAGACAACTGTACTACATCACCATATATGTATACTACCATATATATTTCATTCACCAAATCATGAGGTCCAAGTGACAGATCTCTCCTTGTGCCGGCTGTGTTGTCTGAGTCTGCTGCTGCCAAACATCCACCGTCCATCCCAGACACCAGCCTGGGGAACAAAAGAAATGTCAAACTCTTGGTCTAAAGATGTAATAAATGGGCAAGAACTGAATTTCATATTGTGTATCTTTTACATTTTCCCTTTACCTTAATTAAGTGAATAAGGATTAAACACTGAATTTGGACACATTTTAAGTATTTTGTGATTATGAAAGTCTATATAATAAAATCAACTAATATTAATATCATGGCCTTAGAGAGAGAGAGAGAGCGAGCAAGCCACACCACTACCTACACCAACAAAACACCAGACCAATGGATGATGATGAGAGGTGACAGTTGGAGTGGTGAGTGGTGAGCAAAGTGTCAGTCAGCACAAGTTAGGGACAGACGACTTAATTTTTAACCAGAGCAACATGTCAACTCAATAAGAAGTAAATATAATTAGCCATGCCTTTCTAAACACCACTTCATGTTCGCCATCCCACTCTCCTTGTTTCTACACATCTCGTACCCTCATTCCTGTCACCTCCATCTAATCTCCATCCTGTACCCTCCTTTTTCTCTCTCAGCCATTCAGGACAGTATATACAATACACACACACACACACACACACACACACCGAATATCGTGTGAAATACCCTTATTGATAATCTGTTCTGCCAGACACTGAGGAAGGGGGCGGGGTTGCTCAGAGAACGCAAACGTCAAATTTACAACCTCCCGCTTCCTTTCCTGGGGTTGGCGAGACCTGGCGACGCAGTCCGTGAGTCACCGAGCCCAGCCTTCACCTCCCCCCCCCTCTCTCTCTCTCTCTTGGCGGCAGACATATAGCAATCAATACACGTGATGTGAGAGAGCCAGACAACCTCGCAGCCAGACACGCCTTAGTTCAGCTCGCCCCGCCTTGCCTTGTCTTGCCTTGCCTTGCCTTGCCCTGTCTTGCCTTGCCTCGCCTCGCCTCGCCTCGCCTTGTCTTGCCTTGCCTTGTCTTGCTTCGCTCCGTCTCGTCTCGTCTCGTCTCGTCTCGTCTCCTCCTCTCGTCTCGTCTCCTCTCCTCTCGTCTCGTCTCCTCTCCTCTCGTCTCCTCTCCTCCTCTCGTCTCCTCCTCTCGTCTCCTCTCCTCTCCTCTCCTCTCCTCTCTTCTTCCCTTCCCTTCCTTTCCCTTCCCTTTCCTTCCCCCTTCAGCTCTCCCTCCTATCATCTCTCTCTACCTCTTCCTCCCTCCTACCATCTATCTCTACCTCTTCATCTGTCTATGTATCTACTTATCTGTATGTGTCTGTCCATAACTGTCTGTCTGCATATCTGCCTATCCATTTGCGTCTATTCATCTATGCATTTTGTCTATCTGTATATCTCAGCATCTTTCCATCGGTCTATTAGTATATATCAATCTATCCATTTATCTATCTATCAGGTTATCTATGTGTCTATCCATCTCTGCTTACTTGACAATCTATCTTATGGAAGAGGAAGAGCTGGCCAAGAAAAAACAAAGTTAAAAAAAAAATAAATAAATAAAATAAAAAGCCCACTAATTTGCCAGTCCCCTTGTAGATTCAAAATAATGAGCCGAAAGAAAGATGGAGATAAAAGTCTCGAATTCTCCTTCTTAAATAGTCATCATAGGAAGTTTGTATGTGCGTCTGTCTGTGTGTCTGTCCGTTTGTTCATCTACATACAACACATTCAAGCGCACGGCAATCCACGCAGCAAGGGAGGGAACTAACTAATACTACCTAAAAAAAGAACTGAATTGTACATTAGGAGAGAGCGCCGTGTAAGGTTGAGTGAGAGGGAGAGGTAACTATCTATCATGACACCTATTCTCGCTACGTAATTCCACTTCCTCCTCCAAATTTCAACTGTTTGGTCCTAAAATGTACTCTTATTTTCTTCTCTATCCACATACGGCGCCAAAACATTATAAAGCTGAGTAAAAGTTGAAGATTCTGAGGAAAAAAATAAACTGTGGCAAATCTTTGTGATCTCTTCTGTCCCTCTCTCTCTCTCTCTCTCTCTCTCTCTCTCTCTCTCTCTCTCTCTCTCTCTCTCTCTCTCTCTCTCTCTCTCTCTCTCTCTCTCTCTGGCCATCTGTCTGTCTATTGAACTATCCAAGCATCTATTAAACCCCTACTATCTATTTACCTAACTATCTATTCATTCATCTACCTATCTATCTATCTATCTACTTATCTATCTATCTATTTATCTATCTATCTACTTACCTATCTATCTATCTATCTACCTATCTATCTATCTGTAACTATCTATCTATCTATCTTTATCTATCTATCCATTCCTCCACGTGTTACCCTGCGCAGAACAAAACAAACCACCCAAACAAAGGCTACATACACGTCACAACTTCACGCATCATCATCACATTCTCATCCAAACCAACCACAGAAAATGGGATAAAAAGTTAATGGAACACGTCAACTGCAGGTCTGATTCACGTGTGTGTGTGTGTGTGTGTGTGTATGTGTGTGTGTGTGTGTGTGTGTGTGTGTAATGGAGGAGGGAGAGGGGGGAAAGGGACACAGGAGACATGCATTAACAACTCATGAAAGCTGTCTGGCATGGCTGGAGAGAGAGAGAGAGAGAGAGAGAGAGAGAGAGAGAGAGAGAGAGAGAGAGAGAGAGAGAGAGAGAGAGAGAGAGAGAGAGAGAGAGAGAGAGATAGCGGGGGGCGGGGGGGGGAGGCAAGGAGCAAGGAAGGAACGAGGAGAAAATAAGGAGGGGACTAAAGGAGGGAAGGGCACGAAGAGAAAGAGAAGTAAATGAGGGAGGGAGAGGAGAGAACGGGAGAAATAATTGGAGAGATGGAAGGAGAGTGCAGGGGAGAGGAGAGAAAAGTAAGAGGTAAGAGCCAGACAGGCCTGGAGGAATGGTAAAGTAAGGGATGGAGGGGGGGAGGGAAGAAGAAAATATACGGACAAAGAAGGAGGAAGGGAAAGAAGGAAAGGAGAGGAGAAGAAAGAGAAGTAGAAAGGGAGGAGAAGGAAAGGAAAGGAAAGGAAAGGAGAAGGAAAGGAGAAGAAAAGGAAAGGAGAAGAGAGAAGAAAAGGAGATGAGGAGAAAGAAGGAAGCTAAGGTTTGCACAGCACATTCTCTAGTTTTCATATTTTTAACATGCTTTTAACAGATATAAATGTATTAAATAAATGGATTATTTTGTAAGGAGTATTGATTGAGAACTTAAAGTTGCTATTGAGTTAAGGATAGTCATAATGAGAACAATAATAACACCAATCTGAGAATTTCAGAGTTGTTGTAGTAAGTCATTCCTATATTGTACTGTTTCGTTAGTTACGAACGAAGTTTTGTTAATTACTGTATAATTATGGTATACTTTGTTCATCACAAGCTAAAGAATTGGTTATTATCTCCGTGGTTTTGTCAATCCTGTCACACCACCTCCTACGAAGGAAATTAAGATGAAGTCATTTGGTGGTGAGGCCACACGGTACTCAGCACTCAGTCCACTCAGTCACCAGAATGTGTCTAGACTCAGAGTTCTTGACTTGGCGGCTTGGTGAAGGAAGAGTGCGAGTCCATTCCAGCCAAAAAAGAAGAGTTCACCCAGCCATGCAGACAATCAGTAATGGCGTACAGGAAGTCGTCGCCACAGATGATGACCCAGGTGACGTAGATCATGTAGCCCACAACTGTGAGGATGCCACGACGCCAGTCCGCCATGCTGCTCCTCACTGGCCGGGGGGCAGGCAGGGCCACCTCAGGGAGCCCTTCGTCCGCCTCACCAGGGTGGCTGGGGGCTGATAGGGTCTCGTCGGGCAGCCCTGCGTCCGCCTCACCACGGCAGTGAGCAGCAGCATATGTCCTGGGAAGGCAGGCAGACTCCAGCCTGGAGGAAGCAGCTGCTGCTCGGGCTACTCAGCATAAATATATAATTTTACTGTGGTATTGTTAGATATGAGTATAATATGATGAGATATAATTTGTAGATATAACTGATCAGAAGAAACAACGTGAGTGAATACACTCACTCCATGAGAAAGTTCATCCATCCACACTCACTCACTCACCCAGCAACTGAATCACATCCATCCATCCACTGAGCCACATCCATCCATCCACTGAGCCACATCCATCCAATGAAACACATTCGCAGCCAACCCTCCACCCGTCCACTGATGATGGCGTCAAGGAAGATGTCGCCGCGGAAGGCGAGCCACGGGACCAGCAGGATCATGAAGGCCACGGCCGCCACGATGGTGAGGAAGGGCCGCCGCCGCCGCCGCCGCCGCCTGCTGCCCCCCCTGGCTGCCCCGCCTCGCCGCCCGTGGGTGGGCAGGGGCACCTCGGGTACCCCCGCCTCAGACACACCACGGTGGCAAGGCGCGGCAGTGACTCCTGGGAAGGCAGGCAGGCTCCAGTCGGCAGGAAGCAGGCTGCTGGTGTCCTGCTGCTCGGGCCGCTCAGCAGTGGTGGTGGTGGTGGTGGTGGTCTGCTCCCACCAGTGAGGGCCCTCGGGCAGCTGCTGCTACATCTTCTTCACCACAGGCTGATGTCCTCTACGATGCGCAGGGCGCGGACACTGAGGAGGTCATCCTCGCTGGTCCACGCCCCGGGGCCCCGCCATTTCTTCACCACAGGCTGGATGTCCTCCACGATGCGCAGGGCGCGGACACTGAGGAGGTCATCCTCGCTGATCCAAAACTAAGAATATAACCAACAAAATTCTCCAGGGAAACCATAAACAGTACAGGAAGGAACACTAATGAAATACACGAGTCGGTCCTCCCAAGTTCAAAAGAAAACGGAAAACTACAAACTAACTAGAACCGTCCGTCTCCTATGCTTGGCCAGGCAGGGGCGTGAAGTGAAGAGAAAGAGTGGGTGTGTGTGTCTCTGCCCAGTGTGTGAGGAGGAGGACTGGTGTGGTGCGGTGAGGCAGTCTGTGGTGATGGTGTTGTGGTGTGGTGTTCCTTAGGGCAGGCAGTCTGTGGTGATACAAGGGTGTTCCTCAGTTATTTTGTAAGTTGATGCCATCCGTTACGTTAATGCCTTCCTCTCTCTCTCTCTCTCTCTCTCTCTCTCTCTCTCTCTCTCTCTCTCTGGTGTGAATTACCTTATTCCATCAATGAGATCCAGGGTAAATATGTACATACAGTTAATTCTCCGAGCAAAGCTGTGAATCATTTTTCATTACGACTATTTTACGTGCACTGTGACTCGCGGCGATGTGTTGTTGCGTTGTCCCATGAAGCAAGCGTGTGGAGGGAGTGTATCTTTGTGCCATACTCGCGGCGGGCGCCGCCCACCACAACGTCACACACACGGTCCTGTTCCCGCAGCCTCGAACAGTCCAGTGTTCTGTCTCGACTGGTGTTTACAGGCTGTACATGTACGTACGTGTTGCGGCGCAGATAACCATTCAGTCAGTCAGTTCTTATTGATGTTTGGCTTCTCCTTGCCTTTGTCGTGATGCTGGCGAACGTTCTCTGGATGATCTACATAGTTAGGTTCATTCCTCCATTCTTCCATCCCTTGCAGCCACACAACAAGTGCTTAGTGGTTCACCTGGTGAGACGCGTGGTGAATGGTGCGTGGCGCGTGGTGTGCGTTGGTGAGTGTTGTGAGGAGAGCGGGCAGGGGCGCCTATGAGTGACTTGTGTTGTGACGCTTCCAATCAGCCAGGCCAGGTAGGTCAGTGGGAGTCCTGTGTCAGGTCGCCGCCACACGTGTACGGTAAATACAGTACATATTCATTCATACACACATACCACTCATTGAATCCTTCCTCTTCACGCCTGCTTGTCGCTCAACTACTTTTGCATCTTATTTTTCTCTCGAAATGCAAGTAATCAATTCATTATGTTTGTGTACAAGGGCCAGAGGGCAGCAGGTGAAGAGCCACAGGGGCGCGGCGTGTCAGTGTGAATGGCGAGCAGAAGGACCATGGAAAATTCATTCAATTCTTGCTCAAAAACAGTAACTTCTTGACCAAATCCAAACACTGCAGGGTTCTTAAGGCAGGCGGCGAGGGACTACCCTTCGCCAGTGCCGCCAACCAAGCACTCCATCAGATGGCTCGGTGGTGCAGAGCGCGACTCGCGGCGTCAGTGTCGCTGGTTCGACAGCACGGCACCGCTGTGATTGTCGTGACCCGCGCCTGGCCTCGTCGTTGCTGCGCTGCACCTCAGCCTCCTCCTATCAGTGCGATGCATTAACGGAAGACGTCCATTCACGTTCTCTGTGTCGAAATTCCCTACATAATTCGTGTGCCTTGGTCGTGTTGCCTTGCCTAGGGTGGCGGCGGCTGCGGGGCGGCTCCAGGTCGGCTAATGTTAAGCGAAACTATAGAAATTACATATTTTCCTTCTTAAAAAGACTCGCTGCAAGGCTGGTTCCTCCTCGGCTCAACCTGTGCTAGTCCGTCGTGTGTTTCCCGTATCGAGGCATGGTGGTGTGGCGTGTCTGTCTGGCTGTCTGTCTGTCTGTCTGCTTGTGTCAGGGTGAGTGGATGAGTGAGTGAGTGAGTGAGTGCGGCACGCCAACCCCCTCGTGTACGTGTAGCTGCTGTACATAACCTAACATAACATATGCAACACTGCCGGCCTCTCCTTCGCGAGCTTGTTGCGGCATTCATTGCATACAACACTGCGGGGAGAGGGAGGCACTGTTGCGCATCACTGTGAGACGTTATACTGTAAGGCAAGACAGACTACTACTACTACTATTAGGGTGTTTTTTGATAGATTCTTTTTGAATAATACGTCCTTTTTTATGTAGGATAGTTAAGCTTTTCTTTTTTAATGTGAAAGGAACTTTGTTTCTTGTGGCGTGTTTTGGTGGTTGTTTGTGATTCAGTGCAGTTAACGCAAAGGATTCTGGGTGTTTGCCTCTCATCTGTGTGACGTGTTGGTTCATGCTGAGCAGCGTCAACATCAATCTGCTCGTGTTTAAGGTAATTGAGACACGATTAATTATTTGTATTACTGATGTGTGTGTGTGTGTGTGTGTGTGTCAAAAGATATCTTGGCACCACTCAGGATTACAGTAGGAGTGAAACATGACCACTCAGATGAAAAGAGAAATACTTCAGCCAGTATTTTGGAGACAAGTTCCCAACCTGTAACTCGGAAAATTTATACTGTAGATTGTAAACTGTATGATTCTTTTTATCCTTACAACCACGTGTTAAATTATAAAATCTTCAGTTACGTGTTTTTTTTTTCGACCATGCATTCAACTTTTTTTCGTATTGAACTGTAAACTTTTCATATTTTTCGTTTGTGTATTAAATTGTAAAGTTTATGTATTTTTTCCTTGTTTGTGTATTGCATTCCTTGGCAGACGCAGCGCCGCCTTGCAAACACGTGTTCCTCGTGGCGAGTGGCGGCGCTGTGGCTGTGGTGTACATACATACATAGCTTGTGTGCAGGAGCCCTGGAACAGGCAATGTGGCGGCGCTGCGGGCCCTATCGTGGTAGCGGGGGGGCGCGGCGCAGTCTTGCATGTGATAGTACTTAATCGAGTATTGAATTTTAACTTTTTTAAGACGTGAAGCGTGACAAGGAGGAAAGCCCGGGACACTGTTTGAGGCTGGACGGCAGGCGCGGCACACACAGACAGACAGATGCACTGGAGGAGGAGAATTAAGTTATAAAGCAGTACTTTCTTTTAATTACTAAAACTATCCATCACATTGACAAAACTATATTATACACTACTACAATTACCAGTGATCTTTACGTGAGTCGCGCCTCTTCCTTGTCGTGTATAGTAAGTTGTGTACGAGTTACCCCCAAGGCTCAGGGCAGCCAGTCAGTAACTCCTACACGTCTTGAGGCACACGTCAGGGGGGAGGAGCAGAGCAACACGCCGCCTCCCTCCCGCCTGCTGGTGTGTGGTGTGTGGTGTGCGCCGCGCCTCGCTGGCTGTCTCGAACCAGTGGCTGTGGGTTCGACACTATTGAGAGTTGCAGGAGTATTTTTGTAGAGAGAAATGAGCGTGTGGTAGGAGAGTGAGTGACCTGTGCTGCTGCTGCCTCCCTCGTGTGTGTGTGAGTGGGAAAGATGTTAACACCTACACGTTCTCATGAGTAAAGGAACTGTAGTTTTTCTTCATCTTTCCTTCACCACGAATAGAAAAGTTTGCTTCCTCATACCGCATACCATGTCTTGTTTACTCCCATTCATTGTCACATCCTCTTTTTATCCATTCCTTTTCCTCTTCTCTGTTCACTCCGTCTCCTTCCTCCTCTCCCTCTTCCCTGCTCCTTCCTCTTCTTTCCCTCTTTTCTGATCCCTTCCATACTTCCATTCCTTGCCAAATCCTCTCTTTTCTCTTCATTTCTTTCATCTCCACCATCTTCTCTTCTCGCTTTCATTCCTTCCACTTTCCTTCCCCCCTCGTCTCTCATTCTCTCCCCCTACCACCACCACCACCACCACCACCAGGAAAGGCAGCACCGTGTCTCAGGTCACTGTGTGTGTGTGTTTGGCCGGAGAATCGTGTATTATACTGAATCATTCGTTTCCATGTGATAAACTAAACCATATTTTCTTCCTCTACCTCTTTTTCTATCCATATGTACTACAGCTGATGTACTTTCTCTCTCTCTCTCTCTCTCTCTCTCTCTCTCTCTCTCTCTCTCTCTCTCTCTCTCTCTCTCTCTCTGGAATGCAATAAGTAGGAAATTCATGACTAAAAGAAAGAATTGTATTGTTTTTAAAAGGTAGTCATTATTTCTTTCTTGTTTTGAAGTTGACGTAATTGTTGGTTTTGTTGTGTAATGTGATGTAATGTAATGGGAAGTTCATTTAGTTTTCCCTCCAGGCATAGTTTTTGGTTTGTTTATGTATATTCTGCGTTCATGGGGTTTTTATCTTTTATTTATTTTTTTGATAAGTGTTAGGAAAATTAAATGTTTGTTGAAGTTTAGAGATTATTGTTTTGTTTATGCATAGTATTTACGTCACAATAGCAAAGTTCCTAACGATGCGAAAAGAAAACGAAAGAGAGAGAAAAAGAAAAAGAAAAAAAAAAAGCTTTGATTGTATTCAGAAAAGTTCAGTTTACTCAGTGATATCGGCTTGGAATTTTTTCTTTTATTAAACTAAACATTCAGAATACATTTATATTTTGGGATTATTTTTCTCGAGATTTTTTTTTTTTTTTTTTTTTTCCTACGAAGAATGGAACTTTTTGTTTAATGTTATACTTCGCAGGATGAAAAAAAGTAAAAAACGTACCTTCTTCTTCTTCTTCTTCTTCTTCTTCTTCTTCTTCTTCTTCTTCTTCTTCTTCTTCTTCTTCTTCTTCTTCTTCTATTCCACGCTATCACAGTCTGTCTCAGTGATATACTTGGTTCATGCACGTGTAAATTAATGATAATGATAATAATAATCATAGGAATAATGATAATGATAATATCAATGATAACAGTAAGTTGCTTTGTGAGTTCGTAGTAGTTTGTAAAGAAGAAAAAATATATATACAGGAAAAAAAAGCGAAGGAGAAAGCAAGGTGAAGAAGAACAAGACTTATTACAATGAGTGGTACATTGTTGTGGTTGTTGTTGTTGTTGCATTGTGTTCATGATGTACGATAATACAGACTTCCTTTTATTGTATCTTGCGACATTTTTTTTTTTTTATCGTATCTCATTTCAACTCTTTCATTCTCTTTTTTCTTTCCTTTCCTCACTGATGTTCTCTTCTTATTCCTCTATATTTTTTCTATCTTCCTCTTCTTTTCCTCCATTCTCCTCTTCTCCTTCCTTTCAGATTTCCTTTATTGTATCATTTCCACTCATTCCTTTTCTGTCTTTCCTTTCTTTGCTGATTTTCTCTTCCTTTACTCCATTTCCTTCTTTTCCATCATTTTCCTTCTCTCCTTCCTTACTTTTCTCTTCCTTCTTTCCTTCCTTTCTTCTTACTGAATCATTTTGTTCCATTTCAATATGTAATTTTCACTCGTGTCATTATTTTGCCTCTCTCTCTCTCTCTCTCTCTCTCTCTCTCTCTCTCTCTCTCTCTCTCTCTCTCTCTCTCTCTCTCTCCTCCGTGTCTCCTTTTTTTGGTGATGGGCGGCTTCCACCTTTTATTTTACTAGTTTATTTAATTTAATTCACGTATGTTAGTCTGAGAAGAATGTAAACAATCGCTTCGCATTCATATCAACACTAATACTTGCCATAATTATATAAAAAAAGAAATGTTAAGCAGCTGTTTTTTGTGTATTTTTTTTAATTATATTTGTATTGGGAATTGTATAAGGAAAATGTTTTAGTATTATAAGTATGTCTGCATTCTCATCCGATACCGTTTATTATTATTATTATTATTATTATTATTATTATTATTATTATTATTATTATTATTATTATTGTATTTTCATGACTGCATATATTTGTGAGTTTTTATTTCCATCATTTTTTTATTGTATGTCTTTTTTCTTATGGTAATTATTTTCAAGAGTATTTCAAACATCTGTAATTCAAGATTTTATGCTACACTTTTTTTTTTCTTTTTTTAGGATAGACGAAGAAAGTTTTTTTTTTTTTTTTTTTTTAAGATTTAGTTTTGAAAGAGAATTTTCAATATGTGTAATTCAAGATTCTATGGTATATACACATTTTTCTCGAGGATAGGCGAATGGTACAGCTTTTTTTTCCTCAATATCTTTTTTTTTTTTCTTCAAGACTAATTTTAACATGTCAAATTCAAAATCTTATATATACCGTCTTTTCTCTTCCCACGAATAGACAAAGGTACAATTTTTTTTTCTTTATTATTATTATTATATTTTTAAGACTCACCGCCATCCTCACCAGCCATAATGAAAAGCAGCAGTATTTTGGCGGCGACTGAAGCAATGTAACGTTTTGCTCAAGATTGCGTATTACCTTTTTTGTACCGTAACGCAAAAATAAAAATAAATAAATAAATAAATAAATAAATGTCAGCAGTGCAGTGTAGCATGATGAGTAACGTTGATTAATGTCCAGGTATGTAGTGACAGGTGAGACAGACATACAGACAGACAGACAGACAGACAGGGTGGACGCTGGCAGCCACGTAGGGGACAGAATCCTTTATACACTTTTTTCTAAGACTCATCATTCATTATTATGTTTTTTTTTCTCTCCTCTCATTCATTATACAAGTAGCAATCAATCATCCTGGGTGTCTTGTGTATTATTATTAATATTGCAATTTTTCCTCACTACATAAAAAAATATAGAAAAGTTGAAAAAATTAATGAGTTGGGTTGTTTCATTTCTAGTGTAATGGTTCCTTGGTGGATAGTGGCGGTGGTGGTGGTAGTGACAGTGGTGGGGGTGGTGGTGTAGTGATGGTGGTGGTGGTGGTCAGAAGGATGTGAAATAAAAATGGCATGATAATGATGCAGTAGTAGTAGTAGTAGTTGTACATTAGAATATAAGAAAAAGAGGGAACTCAATAACTACCAATGCCAGTAGTAGTAGTCGTACTAGTAGTAGTACTAGTAGTAGCAGCAGCAGCAGTAGTAGTAATAGTAGTAACAAACACTAGTGGTAGCTATTGCTGTAATAATAATATGATAATACCACCAAGATCATTAGTAGTTGACAACTGTACGAGTATAATACCAGAACCAACCTGTTATGCATGCTACCCATTCCATGTATTAGTCCTTACAGAAAACCATTACATTATCTACACAAACATATTCTAAGCCAGAGTTGTGAAGTATTCCAAAGCAATCTAAAGCTGAACCGCATTTAGAAACCCTTTGCTCTCACTACGATTGTTCTTAGAGATTATACAGCGGGATAAATCCCGTGTATCTTTTTTCCTCTGTCAGTTGCTATATGGTTCCACAGAGACACTTGGGAGATAGGGGAAGACTGTGTGTGCGTGCGTGTGTGTGTGTGTGTGTGTGTGTGTATGTGTGTGTGTGTGTGTGTGTGTGTGTGTGTCCAAACAGCCACGTTAGTGAATGGGGAGTTTTGTCATCCTGGATGTGGTTCAGTTCCACTTTCGACAAAATCCCGAACAAGAAGCGTGATTTCCATAAATATCTGACAAGCAAATGTCTTACAACAACAAACTGTACTACTATTCCATGAAGTGTGTGTCTCGCGTTGCCTCCCTGCACGAGGCTCCCTCAAGCCTGCGGCTCAGCGTGCGGCAGCCGCGCCGAGGGTGTCTGCCGTGGTGCTCTGACAAACACACGGTGGCCACCTTCTGCTTCAAGGAGACTCTCTGGCAACACCAGGGAGTCTCTGGCGAGTACGAACAAACTGTGGAGTGCGAACTGAAGAATCTGGAGCGACTGAAGCGCCTTGAGGCTGACCTGCCCGTCAAGGTGAAGATGTACTGGAGCAGCAAGGGGCGGCGGCCCAGCAAGGTGTTCCTGCAGGTCTCGCTGGGCTCCCTGCTGGAGCAGCTGCTGGACTCCGAGGCCTGGCTGGCATTCACCGCCACAGGCCAGGAGCAGCGGGTGTGCTGGCAGCAGCAGCAGCAGCAGCCACCACCACACCACCACCAAGATGACGACACCCCCATCACTGACGACTCCCTTGAGAACTCAACTGACCTGCCACTGCTGGAGTACGACGACCTGTGGGGCTCAAGCGACGAGGAGGAGGAGCTGCCTCCCGTCCCCTGCGAGGAAGATGACGGGGAGTGGGTCACCTTCTTCAACCCCTCCACTGGCAACACGCTGCGGCTTCCTCGCCACACCGAGGAGGAGGCCGAGGAGAGGTGGCGACCATCCGGGGCATGGACCAGCCTCGACGATCTGCTCAGCTGGGACAGCCTGTTGCTGCTGAGTCCTTGGGACAACGAGAAGTGGCGGGGCCCCGGGGCGTGGACCAGCGAGGATGACCTCCTCAGTGTCCGCGCCCTGCGCATCGTGGAGGACATCCAGCCTGTGGTGAAGAAATGGCGGGGCCCCGGGGCGTGGACCAGCGAGGATGACCTCCTCAGTGTCCGCGCCCTGCGCATCGTAGAGGACATCAGCCTGTGGTGAAGAAGGTGTAGCAGCAGCTGCCCGAGGGCCCTCACTGGTGGGAGCAGACCACCACCACCACCACCACTGCTGAGCGGCCCGAGCAGCAGGACACCAGCAGCCTGCTTCCTGCAGACTGGAGCCTGCCTGCCTTCCCAGGAGTCACTGCCGCGCCTTGCCACCGTGGTGTGTCTGAGGCGGGGGTACCCGAGGTGCCCCTGCCCACCCACGGGAGGCGAGGCGGGGCAGCCAGGGGGGGCAGCAGGCGGCGGCGGCGGCGGCGGCGGCCCTTCCTCACCATCGTGGCGGCCGTGGCCTTCATGATCCTGCTGGTCCCGTGGCTCGCCTTCCACGGCGACATCTTCCTTGACGCCATCATCAGTGGACGGGTGGAGGGTTGGCTGCGAATGTGTTTCATTGGATGGATGTGGCTCAGTGGATGGATGGATGTGATTCAGTTGCTGGGTGAGTGAGTGAGTGTGGATGGATGAACTTTCTCATGGAGTGAGTGTATTCACTCACGTTGTTTCTTCTTATCAGTTATATCTACAAATTATATCTCATCATATTATACTCATATCTAACAATACCACAGTAAAATTATATATTTATGCTGAGTAGCCCGAGCAGCAGGACGCCAGCCTGCTTCCTCCAGGCTGGAGTCTGCCTGCCTTCCCAGGACATATGCTGCTGCTCACTGCCGTGGTGAGGCGGACGCAGGGCTGCCCGACGAGACCCTGTCTGCCCCCAGCCACCCTGGTGAGGCGGACGAAGGGCTCCCTGAGGTGGCCCTGCCTGCCGCCCGGCCAGTGAGGAGCAGCATGGCGGACTGGCGTCGTGGCATCCTCACAGTTGTGGGCTACATGATCTACGTCACCTGGGTGACGTAGTCTGTGGCGACCGCATTTAGAAACACTGCTCTCACTATGATTGTTCTTAGAGATGATACAGTTCGTGTTATCAAGTGTTCTTCCAGATAATATTTTAAAAACCCTGTTAATCTGTCACTAGAACCATTAAAAACTGCCCTTAACCCCTTCAGTACCATAAAGAGTTTTCATATTTATTCTATTTACTAACTGGTGATTTAATAAAGCTTCAGAAACTTGTGTGGGGATTAAGATAGCGAAAACTCTGGCCATTAATCTTCTCACCTCCATAGACCCTTCTTAATGTCAGTAAAATTGTCTATTCACACCAAAAACTCGTGATAAAAATTTGTCCCGGTATTGAAGGGGTAAAAAAACTCGTGTAACTTAAACGAGAGCCTTTTGGAATGAAGTGTTTCAGAAGAGTCGAGTCGCTAGTCGGTGTTGGCTGAGGGAGTGACGCGTGCGCAGGAGCCGGCTCAGTGGGTTCCTGGCAGCGGTGACGTGACGGCGGGTGGAGGAAGGCAACAGGAGGCGCAGGCGGTTGAAGGAGTGAGGGATGGATGGGAAGGACAGAAAGGACACCACAGTACTTCTTCGGCGTTGTGGGCACTTCCTTCCTCCTACAGGCAGTGAGTACCAGTGTGAGGAGAGGTGATGTGCGGTGTTTACTGGAGAGAGTGAGTGTAAGGTGGGAGGGTGGGAGTGGTGGTTGGTGGCTAGACGGACTGGGGAGAGAGCAAGGGAGGGTGTCATGTCGGCTATGCTGTATCAACCATTCTACAAATAGGCGTCTGGTCTCGCTGGTCTCTGCCTCCACTTATTTGCTGGCCTGTCGCTAAGTCGCTTTTCTAAATGCAGCAGCACGAGTTTGATTTACTTACCAACGATGCTCTATTTTTTACTTGTGTTCATTTGTTTAGGTTGATTCCACACCCTCATTTTTTAGTAATTGCGAGGGAGGCAGCGCATGGAGCGTTGAGGAAAAAGGGAAACTCGTCCATTAGTTTGTGTTGTGTAACTGCTCTTAAACTGACGCGACAGATCCAACCTTGAATGAATTTATTCTAAGTGATACTGGGAGAATATATTCTACTCGATAAAGAGAGAGAGAGAGAGAGAGAGAGAGAGAGAGAGAGAGAGAGAGAGAGAGAGAGAGAGAGAGAGAGAGAGTAGGGGGGGGGAGGAGGAGGAGGAGGGAAAGAGGATGGTGAGTGGCAGGAGGAGGAAGGGAGTGAGGTGGGGGGGCCTGTCTTGGCTTTATCGGGAGTTTCACACAAAAGGGCGCAAGTTACTGACTTACGGGTGTTGTTGTTTTCCCTGAATTAACAGAAAATAGAATGGCAGAAACGCAGTGCCTTCATAGATAGTGCAAACATACCTGAAAACAAGAAAAAAGGCGTGAACAAAAATAGTGTCAGCCTGTCAGTGGCGTGGCTGGCTGGGCGCCTCGCTGGTCACTACACTCCTCTGCGCCGCTCTTGGAATTCCTCTCTCTCTCTCCCACCATGCTCACCTACAGTACAGCCACGACTGCAATTCTTATCCCTGCATGTATTGTTACGTGTGCGGGATAAATCCCGTGTATCTTTTTTCCTCTGTCAGTTGCTATATGGTTCCACAGAGACACTTGGGAGATAGGGGAAGACTGTGTGTGCGTGTGTGCTTGCGTGCGTGCGTGTGTGCGTGTGTGTGTGTGTGTATGTGTGTGTGTGTGTGCGTGTGTGTGTGTGTGTGTGTGTGTGTGTGTGTGTGTGTGTGTGTGTGTGTGTGTGTGTGTGTCCAAACAGCCACGTTAGTGAATGGGGAGTTTTGTCATCCTGGATGTGGTTCAGTTCCACTTTCGACAAAATCCCGAACAAGAAGCGTGATTTCCATAAATATCTGACAAGCAAATGTCTTACAACAACAAACTGTACTACTATTCCATGAAGTGTGTGTCTCGCGTTGCCTCCCTGCACGAGGCTCCCTCAAGCCTGCGGCTCAGCGTGCGGCAGCCGCGCCGAGGGTGTCTGCCGTGGTGCTCTGACAAACACACGGTGGCCACCTTCTGCTTCAAGGAGACTCTCTGGCAACACCAGGGAGTCTCTGGCGAGTACGAACAGACTGTTGAGTGCGAACTGAAGAATCTGGAGCGACTGAAGCGACTTGAGGCTGACTTGCCCGTCAAGGTGAAGATGTACTGGAGCAGCAAGGGGCGGCGGCCCAGCAAGGTGTTCCTGCAGGTCTCGCTGGGCTCCCTGCTGGAGCAGCTGCTGGACTCCGAGGCCTGGCTGGCATTCACCGCCACAGGCCAGGAGGAGCGGGTGTGCTGGCAGCAGCCACACCACCAAGATGACGACACCCCCGTCACTGACGACTCCCTTGAGGACTCAACCGACCCGCCCCTGCTGGAGTACGACGACCTGTGGGGCTCAAGCGACGAGGAGGAGGAGCTGCCTCCCGTCCCCTGCGAGGAAGATGACGGGGAGTGGGTCACCTTCTTCAACCCCTCCACTGGCAACACGCTGCGGCTTCCTCGCCACACCGAGGAGGAGGCCGAGGAGAGGTGGCGACCACCCGGGGCATGGACCAGCCTCGACGACCTGCTCAGCTGGGACAGCCTGCTGCTGCATAGTCCTTGGGACGACGAGAGGTGGCGGGGCCCCGGGGCGTGGACCAGCGAGGATGACCTCCTCAGTGTCCGCGCCCTGCGCATCGTGGAGGACATCCAGCCTGTGGTGAAGAAATGGCGGGGCCCCGGGGCGTGGACCAGCGAGGATGACTTCCTCAGTGTCCGCGCCCTGCGCATCGTGGAGGACATCCAGCCTGTGGTGAAGGTGTAGCAGCTGCTGCCCGAGGACCACCACCACCACCACTGCTGAGCGGCCCGAGCAGCAGGACACCAGCAGCCTGCTTCCTGCAGACTGGAGCCTGCCTGCCTTCCCAGGAGTCACTGCCGCGCCTTGCCACCGTGGTGTGTCTGAGGCGGGGGTACCCGAGGTGCCCCTGCCCACCCACGGGAGGCGAGGCGGGGCAGCCAGGGGGGGCAGCAGGCGGCGGCGGCGGCGGCGGCGGCCCTTCCTCACCATCGTGGCGGCCGTGGCCTTCATGATCCTGCTGGTCCCGTGGCTCGCCTTCCGCGGCGACATCTTCCTTGACGCCATCATCAGTGGACGGGTGGAGGGTTGGCTGCGAATGTGTTTCATTGGATGGATGTGGCTCAGTGGATGGATGGATGTGATTCAGTTGCTGGGTGAGTGAGTGAGTGTGGATGGATGAACTTTCTCATGGAGTGAGTGTATTCACTCACGTTGTTTCTTCTTATCAGTTATATCTACAAATTATATCTCATCATATTATACTCATATCTAACAATACCACAGTAAAATTATATATTTATGCTGAGTAGCCCGAGCAGCAGGACGCCAGCCTGCTTCCTCCAGGCTGGAGTCTGCCTGCCTTCCCAGGACATATGCTGCTGCTCACTGCCGTGGTGAGGCGGACGCAGGGCTGCCCGACGAGACCCTATCTGCCCCCAGCCACCCTGGTGAGGCGGACGAAGGGCTCCCTGAGGTGGCCCTGCCTGCCCCCCGGCCAGTGAGGAGCAGCATGGCGGACTGGCGTCGTGGCATCCTCACAGTTGTGGGCTACATGATCTACGTCACCTGGGTCATCATCTGTGGCGACGACTTCCTGTACGCCATTACTGACTGTCTGCATGGCTGGGTGAACTCTTCTTTTTTGGCTGGAATGGACTCGCACTCTTCCTTCACCAAGCCGCCAAGTCAAGAACTCTGAGTCTAGACACATTCTGGTGACTGAGTGGACTGAGTGCTGAGTAACGTGTGGCCTCACCACCAAATGACTTCATCTTAATTTCCTTCGTAGGAGGTGGTGTGACAGGATTGACAAAAACAACGGAGATAATAACCAATTCTTTAACTTGTGATGAACAAAGTATACCATAATTATACAGTAATTAACAAAACTTCGTTCGTAACTAACGAAACAGTACAATATAGGAATGACTTACTACAACAACTCTGAAATTCTCATATTGGTGTTATTATTGTTCTCATTATGACTATCCTTAACTCAATAGCAACTTTAAGTTCTCAATCAATACTCCTTACAAAATAATCCATTTATTTAATACATTTATATCTGTTAAAAGCATGTTAAAAATATGAAAACTAGAGAATGTGCTGTGAAAACCTTAGCTTCCTTCTTTCTCCTCATCTCCTTTTCTTCTCTCTTCTCCTTTCCTTTTCTTCTCCTTTCCTTCTCCTTTCCTTTCCTTTCCTTTCCTTCTCCTCCCTTTCTACTTCTCTTTCTTCTCCTCTCCTTTCCTTCTTTCCCTTCCTCCTTCTTTGTCCGTATATTTTCTTCTTCCCTCCCTCCCTCCATCCCTTACTTTACCATTCCTCCAGGCCTGTCTGGCTCTTACCTCTTACCTTTCTCTCCTCTCCCCTGCACTCTCCTTCCATCTCTCCAATTATTTCTCCCGTTCTCTCCTCTCCCTCCCTCATTTACTTCTCTTTCTCTTCCTGCCCTTCCCTCCTTTAGTCCCCTCCTTATTTTCTCCTCGTTCCTTCCTTGCTCCTTGCCTCCCCCCCCCGCCCCCCCGCTCTCTCTCTCTCTCTCTCTCTCTCTCTCTCTCTCTCTCTCTCTCTCTCTCTCTCTCTCTCTCTCTCTCTCTCTTTCTCTCTCTCTCTCTCTCTCCAGCCATGCCAGACAGCTTTCATGAGTTGTTAATGCATGCCTCCTGTGTCCCTTTCCCCCCCTCTCCCTCCTCCATTACACACACACACACACACACACACACACACACACACACACACACACGTGAATCAGACCTGCAGTTGACGTGTTCCATTAACTTTTTATCCCATTTTCTGTGGTTGTTTTGGATTAGAATGTGATGATGATGCGTGAAGTTGTGACGTGTATGTAGCCTTTGTTTGGGTGGTTTGTTTTGTTCTGCGCAGGGTAACACGTGGAGGAATGGATAGATAGATAAAGATAGATAGATAGATAGTTACAGATAGATAGATAGGTAGATAGATAGATAGATAGGTAAGTAGATAGATAGTTAAATAGATAGATAGATAAGTAAATAGATAGATAGATAGATAGATGAATGAATAGATAGTTAGGTAGATAGATAGTAGGGGTTTAATAGATGCTTGGATAGTTCAATAGACAGACAGATGGCCAGAGAGAGAGAGAGAGAGAGAAAGAGAGAGAGAGAGAGAGAGGGACAGAAGAGATCACAAAGATTTGCCACAGTTTATTTTTTTCCTCAGAATCTTCAACTTTTACTCAGCTTTATAATGTTTTGGCGCCGTATGTGGATAGAGAAGAAAATAAGAGTACATTTTAGGACCAAACAGTTGAAATTTGGAGGAGGAAGTGGAATTACGTAGCGAGAATAGGTGTCATGATAGATAGTTACCTCTCCCTCTCACTCAACCTTACACGGCGCTCTCTCCTAATGTACAATTCAGTTCTTTTTTTAGGTAGTATTAGTTAGTTCCCTCCCTTGCTGCGTGGATTGCCGTGCGCTTGAATGTGTTGTATGTAGATGAACAAACGGACAGACACACAGACAGACGCACATACAAACTTCCTATGATGACTATTTAAGAAGGAGAATTCGAGCCTTTTATCTCCATCTTTCTTTCGGCTCATTATTTTGAATCTACAAGGGGACTGGCAAATTAGTGGGCTTTTTATTTTATTTATTTATTTTTTTTTTTAACTTTGTTTTTTCTTGGCCAGCTCTTCCTCTTCCATAAGATAGATTGTCAAGTAAGCAGAGATGGATAGACACATAGATAACCTGATAGATAGATAAATGGATAGATTGATATATACTAATAGACCGATGGAAAGATGCTGAGATATACAGATAGACAAAATGCATAGATGAATAGACGCAAATGGATAGGCAGATATGCACACAGACAGGTATGGACAGACACATACAGATAAGTAGATACATAGACAGATGAAGAGGTAGAGATAGATGGTAGGAGGGAGGAAGAGGTAGAGAGAGATGATAGGAGGGAGAGCTGAAGTGGGAAGGAAAGGGAAGGGAAAGGAAAGGAAGGGAAGAAGAGAGGAGAGGAGAGGAGAGGAGAGGAGAGGAGACGAGAGGAGGAGACGAGAGGAGGAGAGGAGACGAGAGGAGAGGAGACGAGAGGAGAGGAGAGGAGAGGAGACGAGAGGAGGAGACGAGACGAGACGAGACGAGACGAGACGGAGCGAAGCAAGACAAGGCAAGGCAAGACAAGACAAGGCAAGACAAGACAAGGCGAGGCGAGGTGAGGCAAGGCAAGACAGGGCAAGGCAAGGCAAGGCAAGACAAGGCAAGGCGGGGCGAGCTGAACTAAGGCGTGTCTGGCTGCGAGGTTGTCTGGCTCTCTCACATCACGTGTATTGATTGCTATATGTCTGCCGCCAAGAGAGAGAGAGAGAGGGGGGGGGGGAGGTGAAGGCTGGGCTCGGTGACTCACGGACTGCGTCGCCAGGTCTCGCCAACCCCAGGAAAGGAAGCGGGAGGTTGTAAATTTGACGTTTGCGTTCTCTGAGCAACCCCGCCCCCTTCCTCAGTGTCTGGCAGAACAGATTATCAATAAGGGTATTTCACACGATATTCGGTGTGTGTGTGTGTGTGTGTGTGTGTGTGTGGTATTGTATATACTGTCCTGAATGGCTGAGAGAGAAAAAGGAGGGTACAGGATGGAGATTAGATGGAGGTGACAGGAATGAGGGTACGAGATGTGTAGAAACAAGGAGAGTGGGATGGCGAACATGAAGTGGTGTTTAGAAAGGCATGGCTAATTATATTTACTTCTTATTGAGTTGACATGTTGCTCTGGTTAAAAATTAAGTCGTCTGTCCCTAACTTGTGCTGACTGACACTTTGCTCACCACTCACCACTCCAACTGTCACCTCTCATCATCATCCATTGGTCTGGTGTTTTGTTGGTGTAGGTAGTGGTGTGGCTTGCTCGCTCTCTCTCTCTCTCTAAGGCCATGATATTAATATTAGTTGATTTTATTATATAGACTTTCATAATCACAAAATACTTAAAATGTGTCCAAATTCAGTGTTTAATCCTTATTCACTTAATTAAGGTAAAGGGAAAATGTAAAAGATACACAATATGAAATTCAGTTCTTGCCCATTTATTACATCTTTAGACCAAGAGTTTGACATTTCTTTTGTTCCCCAGGCTGGTGTCTGGGATGGACGGTGGATGTTTGGCAGCAGCAAGACTCAGACAACACAGCCGGCACAAGGAGAGATCTGTCACTTGGACCTCATGATTTGGTGAATGAAATATATATGGTAGTATACATATATGGTGATGTAGTACAGTTGTCTTAACCCCTTCAGTACTGGGATGCATGATCATATTTATTCTGCTTATTTGTTGATTTTGTACAGCTTCAGAAACTCACGTGGGGATTGAAATGGTACAGACTTTGGCAATTAATTTTCTGACCGCCATAGACTCTTCCTAATGTCAATACACTCATCTAATCACACCCAAAACTCATGGTAAAACTGTGTCCCAGTACTGAAGAGGTTATGTATGAAGTTCAGTCATTTTAAAAGTTCAAGAAAGCATTCATATCCAAAGCTTAAGAGAATTTAATACAAAACAAAAATGCGCAGTCATTTTAAATAATCCATATATAAAAGTTACAGGAAAAAACACTGGTTTATTAACTCTTGATGAATTGGATACAAATAATTTTCCAAGTAGTCATTCTAAGACATTAACAAAAAAGTATTTTATCCAGTGTCTTAACTCCACCTCTCACACCTCCAGCCTCACCCTCACAAAGCACCTGTACGATGTCATGTATTCTTCACTAGTATTCAGACCAAATCAGTTCGGAAACCCCAAAGAAACAAGGAATGGACAGTAAAGTAAGTTGCTGTCTGATTTTCTGTCATTCATACAATTTGAGCTCACTACTATGGCTTTCACTGGCCGTGTTACACTTTTTTTCGCAAGTAATTCCGAAACGAATTGTCGGAACAGTATGGTATTTCAACACAAAGCCTCTTACACCCCTACCTAATTTATGGCCCACATAGCATATTGCTATATGTGTTTACGAAGGAGTTTACTCGTGTATATTTAAGTCGAATCCAGGCATGGTCACTAAGGTCTTATACACATTCGAACAAGTGTGGGGTACTCGTCTAGCCCCTCCAACACTCCTACCAACCCCCAGACTATTCCCTCCATACCCTAATACCTCACCCACCCCCTCCCCGTCTCCCTCAAAACACCCACATATAGTACCGGTATATGGTGTATGTTACTGTGGTTACTTATATTAAACAGAAATATATATTCATGCATGTTAATTACCCTACTTTGCTATTATTCACACGGTCACTGATATATATATAAGCATGGAAACCAGACGAAGGCCAGAAGAGCGTGGAAGGATGACAATCCAGCTGTTAATGGTTGTAAAGATGTATGTGTGCGCTATAAGGTTAATGCATGCTGTCATATTTGGTCAACCAAATAACCGCAGCAATAATATATGGTATTACGAGTGTTCTGCACCGTTCCATTATACGCAATGTGTAATTATAGCCAATACTCTCAGTCTCCTGACTCCCTCCCACCCCAATCCCACTCCTCCCCTCCCACTCTTTCTCCCTCTGCCTGTCACTATAGGCGGAAATCCCCCCCAACCCCCACCTCCCTACCCCTACCACCGGGCTGTGGTTTCCGAGGTTATGACTTAAGCAATGATAGGGGAATATAATACTGAGGACCGAGGCACCACCACAACAACCATCAACGATGTCTGGCATGTTGCTCCATTGCCCACGTGGATGCAGGACGGCATTTGTTATTCGCCTCGCCACATTGTACAACAGTGAGAGGATCCGTGGAAGAACATACATAAGCTTGAATAGGTAGGTGGATCATTTCGTCTATTTACTGGTTTGCACAGGTGGTGGGGAAAGGGGAGGGGGTTGACGAGGATGTGGGTAGATCATAAATGTTACGCCACAACACCCCTTTACATTGTCTCCCCCACCATTTAATTGGTATGGAGTTGATGCTAATATATGCCCCTGTGTAAGAAAATTTGCTATATATAATATAGCTCGTTCCATGTTTACATAATACGTACACGTTTCACTCGTACCCGTATAGATACTCTTATACATGATCATTCATATAACAATATCGTGACTTTAATAAATACAATAGATAAGAAATACAATTGACCTATACAATTATAGTAACATTAATCATTATCCACACAGGCCATATGACCGGGTTGCGCACACCATGGGCATGACTGTGAGAGGAGTGAGGCAGATGGTCCACCGCACCACCACATCCTCCGTTTCCACACCGGCACCACCACTTACATCGACCGTCTTTGACAACTTCGCGGTCGGTGCCATACGCCGTCACATTCATCGGAGGTTTGCCGACAAGCAACATCTTACACTCAGTGTATTATCGACGGAGCTTAGAACAGAAGGTATTATCCCTGAAGATACCTCAGAGACTGCGGTTTGGCGGCTTATACACACCATGGGGTTTAAATACAAGGTATCTCAGCGAAGATGTATGTGAGAAGGGAATCCCCTGACGTGGTGTCTCGCCGGATTGGTGCTCTCCGGGCTCTCCAGCACTACCGGAAGGAAGGGATGATGGTGGTTTATGTGGACGAGACGTGGTTTACCACCAGAATGGGCCATAGCAGGGAGTGGGTGGATACCACACAGGCTGTCACTAGCACCACCTACAGTCGACAGGTACCACCTGGAGAAGGGGAGCGTTTTGTAGTGGTCGCAGGTGGCACGGCCGGCGGCTTTGTTGAAGGCTCTTATCTGTGCTACCCGGCCAAGTCCACCCACGGTGATTACCATGGTGAGATGAATGGTGATCTATTCCAGCGGTGGCTAACGACCCACCTCCTGCCGTCACTGCCAGAGCCCTCTGTACTGGTGCTTGACAATGCACCTTACCACAGCCAACAGACAGAGGAGAGTCGATGCCCTACCACAGCCACCAGGAAGGCGGACCTTATCAGCTGGCTCGAGCATCGCAGTATATCCATCCCACCCGCTGCCACACGCCATCAGCTGCTGCTCCTCTGTCGGCAGAACCGTCCAGAGCCCCAGTACAAGATAGACAACACCATTCATGAGTGGGGCCACGAGGTCGTACGGCTGCCACCTGGCCACCCTGAGCTCAATGCCATTGAGCAAGTATGGGGATGCATGAAGCGCCATGTGCGTTCCTCCCTCCGGCGATTCACCCGGGCAGACCTGCAGGCCAGGTTAGAAGAGGCCAAGCAGTTAGCAAATAAGGACGTATGGTTGGGAGCGGTCAGACATTCCCAAAACTTTGAAAAAGGGTACTGGAGGTCTGATAACATACATGAGGGGGTGGAACCCGTAATCATCAACGTCGCCAGTGATGATGAAAGCGAGGATGATGATGATGTGTTCCTGGACAGTGACTGTGAATAAATCCTGTACTATCATGTTTGCCTCTTTTTATTCCGACAATGCATATATCGATCATAATACTTTCATTTTATAAAACTAATACAATGTATAATATACAGTAGACATCATAATAGCCCACAGTATATACTGTATATTTATTTCCTTAAATATATCTCATAGGGCTACAACGCCATTATGACCATTAGGCATCCATAAGCAAAGATGCAGTGAAGCAGAGAAATACGATTATGCAATTTATATGGAATGATGTGGTTATGAACGACATAAGGCAACAAAATAATATAATGTCAACTTTACCATGTTAACATTGTGTGATGAGTACATGGTATTTACTAAAGAAGAACATGTTATTACAAAAAGTCCAGGCCACAGGTAATAACAATAGTGCTTGTTCATTCGGCTGGCCATAGGACCTACATACAGTACATTTGCCTCCTACTACATTTGCGTAAGCATCAGGTTATACAGTAATGAACAACGTGATATACGTTTTGCCTCCATGAAAGGTTGCAGTACTCCCAGGTTACATGTCAAGTAATATCGAAAGCTGCACACACTGTATTAATTAGATGCATACATATATGACATGTAGCTATAAGTACAGTACATAAAGTAAACGGAATAACATATAAGAGGCAGGAAATGAGTAATGAGGGGGGGGAGAACGAGGAGACGGAGAGGGATACGGAAGGAGGGTGGAGGGGGGGGGGAAATATGGAGTGGTGGGGGGTGTTTGGGGGTGGGGGGTGTTTGGGGGGTGGGGACGAGTCCTCTGAATGTGTAGACATGACCTCGTGGCTTCGTCTTAATATACACGAGTAAACTCCTTCGTAAACACATATAGCAATATGCTATGTGGGCCATAAATTAGGTAGGGGTGTAAGAGGCTTTGTGTTGAAATACCATACTGTTCCGACAATTCGTTTCGGAATTACTTGCGAAAAACAGTGTAACACGGCTAGTGAAAGCCATAGTAGGACAAATACAAAGTCCTTCCCTAAATCACCTTAGAGTAAGCTTTAGGAGCAAGTGCAAGAAATGGATTCTAAAGCAGGATTAGTAGAGTTACTAGTGTGTCTTGCTGCTAAATCTATTGTTGTAAACACTGACACATCTGCCCTACCAGTGACTTGTGCTCCTCCATCACTTCTGACGTGCTTGTAGTGGACGTGGCAGGGAAGAGCTGAGGCGGTGACAAGAGAACCATTCCTGTGGGAAAGCAAGAAAGCAAATCTGGTGAAAACAGAGAAGAGAGGCACAGCAACTACACTCACTATCTAATGGCCAAGAAAGGCAGGCTAACCGTAATTTCTTTGTAATTTGACATAGTATGTTTACCACCACAGCCTGCTCTCTCATACAATACTGGTTTGTAATTAAATGTTCTTTTTGCAAACAGATGACAATACATCTGCAATCAATAACAGATAGGCAACTCAATAAGAAAAAATAATTCAGAAGTTCAAGTAAGGTAACAAAGTAAAAGTAAAATCTTGAACTTAGACAATGTTTAAATAAGTAATCAATTTTATAGCATGTCTTGAAACCTGAGCTGCTTTTCTAACCTTGCCCTTGACTGAACAGTGGGTGAGTCTGTCCATCTCTCACTAGTGTAACAGCTGACATCTCCACAAGTCTTGCTTCTCTTCCATGCACCATCTTTATCTTGTGTAACACCAATTAATTTTTGTTCATTAGCCATAACAGGATATACAAGTATATACAAACATTTATAGCTCCACCAAATGACCAACTCTCTAAAGAGTTTCAATGAGTCATTCAAAACAAAATAAAGGAGATGCATGAAAGAGAACTTTTCATGGAGAGGCCAGTGTTTACACTGAAGAGGGAAATGGTGTGACAGAGCAGCAGCAGACCAAGTGGGAACAATGCTACTAAAGTAACTCAGGCTCCAGGTGCAAGCCATACCTTAGTAATAATCAATATGAATAATAGCAGCAATAGCTGACTAATGTACCTACTATCCACTTCATTCAGACCCTGTGAGGCTTTGTTTCCCAAACATCTAAGTGAACAGTTGCAGAGTATTCAGACAGTCATTCAGACAGTCAATTTTACATGAAATTCTGCTGTATATCATCCCACACCTCATCCTCCACTTCTCCACTCTCCCTCCTATTATCTTCACCTTAAAAGCCAAGAGTAACTCTAATCATAAACACAATAATGTAACATCACAGTGCCATAAATTAAGAAATGGAATCAAATAAGCTGTGATGAAATGTTTGAAAGATTTGTGAAACAATGTCTTACAAGGTCTGTACTGGAAAGTAGGGTCCAGCTATAACTTTTACTGACTTCATGCTCTATTTTCAGAGACAAACATCAGTGGAGGTTGAGAAGGAACAAGAACACATTTAGATGTAGAGAGAGAAGCATAACTGAAGAAGGAAAGGAATAGGCGGGAAACCTGAACATACCATGAGAAGAGGTCAGAAAGAAATACAAGAGCAAATAGGAGGATTACCACCAGTACCCATCACAGGCCAATGAGTCAAGGGAGCCAAGAGAAACTACTGAGAATAACACAACAATAATACGGGGGCAGAAGTTTCCCAATGATTGATAAACAGGCAGGGAAGAGAAGAACACCGAACACATCAAGAGATATAATACACAAGCACCAAGATTAAGAGAAACAACGGAACAAGAGAAGCTTTTGAGAATCACCTCTCCATAGACATTAATGGAGGACAAAGAGAACATTGTGCATTGGTGGGAAAATAGACATTAATGGAGGACAAAGAGAACATTGTGCATTGGTAGGAAAATAGACAGCAGCGAGAAATGGAAGAAATCAGAGAGCCACTAAATCTATCAGAGGGGAGACCAAAATCAAGTCTGGTCTCTTTGTCCTCTAATAACTTCTAGATATAGGGAAGTTGATTCTAGAGGTGGCTGCTGCTGCTGCTTCATCTATCTTCCTTATGTTAATCTGGGTATTTACTCGTGTTCCTCTCTCCTCTTCTAAGATTAACGCAAGAAATGTACACAAGCAAATACCAAGATGAAGGGATGGAAGATAGAACCCTCCAGAATCAACTCTTATACTTGGAAGTTATTGGAGGACAAGAAGAACTGGTTTAGATCTGGCACTCCCTTCTGTTAGATCTGGTGCCTCTGATTTCTCTCATACCCAACTGCTGCTGCCTATGTTCCCACCAATGCAGAACATTCTCAGCGTCTCCCAATAAATTCTATGGAGAGTTACTTTTAGAAGCTTCTCCTCTTATTCTGGTGTTTCTCTTGGTCCTTGTGGTATATCTTGATGTCTTCTGTCTCTCTATCTTGCTTCCTCTTCCATTTGTCTTGTTTGGTATTTGATTGTATCTCTGGCTATTGTTGTTGTTAGTCTCTGTAGCTTGTATTGACTGGATGTTGTTGTTGTTGTTGTTCTTGGTACGGTACCTTCTCTTGAATCCAGCCTGTGATGTGTTATGGTTATCTTCCTGTATCTGCATCTGACTGACTGTTCTTGCTAGCTTCTTCGCTTGCTCTCTTCTGATTTTCTGCACTTTACCCTTCTTTCTTCTGTTATTATGTTTCTCTTTCCCTTTTGTCTTCTTGGGTATTCTTCCTATTTTCTACTCCTGCACTGTCTCCAGTCACCACAGCCACTGCAGCACCTACTGATTCACTAGAGAAGGCTGGCTGGCTGAGGAGGGAGCTGTGGGTGTGTTGGCTTCTATGGATGTATTGCTCTCTTCATTCAATCTTTCAAGAGAGCAACATGTTAAAGCACCATGTTAAATAAAGATCAAAATAATATAAATTTTGTTGTATTTGCAAACAGTTCTTAATCAACCATTGTGTAAAACTCCATACTTCCTCACTATTGCAGCCGTCACCAACAGGTTCCTTAAACTACTTCACTTCCTGCCCTAGTCCATGATGAGGCTTGACATCCTGGCCACACCTGCTCCACCCCAGTCTGAGGTGAAAGTAAACACAATATTGAACTGCAGGCGGTACATGCAAAATGAATCCACAACTCACCACAGTAGGGATGAAGGTCAAACCCACAGCCAACACCTTCCCGGCAGTCTTAGTCTTGTTCTCCAACACAGCAACACAAGAGAACCTCCAGCTGAAAGGCAGAGAAAGAATTATTAATGCTGCTGTGAGGACAACACTTGCATGAACACAATTTATATAAATAAAAATTCAAGTAAATAATAAAAAGCTAGCCATTTCAAGATACAATAACCAGTTGTTCTTGGTACTGAAGAGATAAACAGCCTGTAACTGCAACAAGCAACACTTCATACCACTCTAAGTAATATACAAAATCTCTAAAAGCATCAAAGAAAGAATACAAAAAAAGAGACATTTCTAACCAGTACATAGAGGGAAGGTGAGTGCAGAACAAGAAATTATGTCTCAAGAGTGGTTAGTGTTAGTTACCAAGAAAAAATACAGTGGTACCTCTTGATCTAAACTAAATTCTTTTTTTTTTTTTTTTGTGTGTGTGTGTGTGTGTATTTTTCTTAATGTTTGTTTTTAAGGGACGATGTGTGTGTGTGTGTGTGTGTGTGTGTGTGTGTGTATTAAGGCTTTCTTTTTGTGTGTATGTTTTTTAATGTTTTTTGAAGTTTGTGTTTGAAATGAATTTTTTTGAGGGATGACATGTGTGTGTGTGTGTTTTTAATGTTTTCTTGAAGATTAATTGTATTTGGAATGAGTTTTTTGTGTTCGTGTCTTTTCTTTTCTTTGTGTGTTTTTTTAGGGGGGGCTGTGTTAGTGTGTGTGTGTGTGTGTGTGTGTGTGTGTGAGTGTTTGTTTGTTTTCTTTTTTTAATGTTTTCAATGTTTTTTTTAATGTTAAATGCCTGAAAAGCTTATGAAAATCATTTTTAAAAACCCTCGTAAACATGGAAACTTAAAAACGTCAAAAACATGAAAACGAGATTGCAAACCCCTTAAAACATCAACAAAAACATAAAAAACACTTTAATAAAACCTCAGATAATATGAAAAACTCTTAAAAACCAATACAAACATGGAAAATATCCTTAAAAACAAAGAAAAACATCCCTACAAACCCCCAAAATCACCCCTAACCTAATGTAAGCATACCTAACATTAACTACCCTATGCACGTAGGCCATGCAAAAACATCTGTTAAAAACCCTAAAACAACCTTCAAAAACCTTAAGAACTGCCAAAAAAACACCCCTAACCTAACCTAACCTAAAGAAATCTAACGTCCCATTACAAGTGTCCCAGTGGCCCAAACTGGTGGTTTTCACAGCGAGCCAAAAACATGAAAAACCTTAAAAAACAACCTTGAACACCCTAAAACACCCTTAAAACCCCTTTAAACAACATTAAAAATACCCCTGCTGACTGGCGGGAAGGCGGTGTCAGCCACCACGTGTTTGTGTTCGATTTGAGACGCCGCATTCAGATTGGAGGTGAAAATTTGTTCGTCAAATGTGTTCGGATTGGGAAGTGTTCGAGTCAAAGGGTGTTCAAATGAAGAGGTACCACTGTATGTCAAATAGCAATAAATAAAAAAAAAAAAAATCTAAGTGGCACATTAAATTCTTCAATAAAACCTGTAAATAATCTTAATCAAGTGTAATGCAGCCAACTTACCTCTAATTGGAGTTCTGGAGGGGAACACAAGAGCCACATGTCCATCCCTTCACTCCCCCTGCACCAATGAAGTGCTGGCTATCATTGCTCCTCTTCCTCACTCCTCAGCCAAGCCACCTCCTCAGTGTCCAGTGTCATCAGAGCCAGCCTGTGATTGGTAACTTCTCACACCCTCAAGGCATTTTGGTTGATCTATGTGTAATCATTCCTGTTCTTCCACAGCTTCTGCCTCCTGGCAGATGTTTGGAGCTGATGGCTGGCTGGGTATGCTTGCTGTCAGTCTGTGTCCTACTGAGAAAAATTATTGATTAAAGCATTGAAAAGAATAAAGGTACACTAACTCCTCAAACAATGATGTAGTGTCCTCAGCTTTGTCTGTGTATTTGTACAATGCATGGCACGTAGATATGGCTGTCCCATCATCTACAATCTTTATACATATTTAGAGTTTTAAGCATTTCCAAGTAAAATTTAATGTATCAATAATAACAGTAAAATGTTTTCAAATGTCAACCTTCACAGCTGCCTCAGCCCCTCACTGCATGGTGAGGCTATCAAGCACAGTGTTCAGGTGTTCATCTGAAGAATTCATGAGTCAAGCTGGAATTCATTTATCTATAAATAACTTGACCATTGTACTTCAGCTCAATAGTCACCAGTGTCCACCACCTCACCACCTGTCAACTACCACACACACCAAATTTCATCACCAATCTGGTTCGTCACCTACACCGTTTGTTGCCCAAAACCCATTTTGTCACCAAGAAAGATGGTACACCACATTTCATCACATAAAGACAAACATAATAAACTGTTAAACTGGTTTTTGTCCTCCTAAACAACTTTTCCGATACAATTAATCAGAAGGAAGGGAAGGGAGTAAAGAGGGAGGGAGGGAGAGAGGGAAGGAATAACAAATCTTGGGAGAGGCACACTCATTCTAATAATCACTGTGGCATTTGCTAGGTTCACCTGAAATGGTTTCATGAGGTCTGAAAAGCCACAACTGCTTAGTTCAGATTCACACAGTATACCGACAATAAAAGAAACAATTGTCACATAATGTACTCGTAGCATTGCCAAAAGAATAACAAGTAAAAGTACAGGACAGGACCACCTCCTTTTCCTCCATCTCACCCACCCACCCACCTGCTTCATCATGCTTGGGGGACTGTGAGGAATCGGGGGTTGTAGGGTGAGGACAAAACAGGCGATACAGTATATGGCAACGGTAAAAATTCGATGGACATAAATTTCCAGTTTCGGGAAATTTGCGTAAAATTAGCAGAGAAAAATCTAATGACAAAACCTAACCTCACCTATCCTAACCTTGGTGTGTACGCCGCACACTCACCAACATATGAACACACGCACTAACTTGTATACCTTCACACATGACTGCCCACTGTGGACTTAGATTCTGCAGGCACTATGTATGGCCTTACCAAAGACGTCCCCACATTACAACCATCACAGACATGTTGTAGTAGTGCAGTAAGTAGTACTCTATATCACCTTGCAAAGTTATCTCAATAATTAGAAATGAGGTGCTAATCTGGACTTTTCTCGTGATTTTCTCAGGACCCAAAGGTGGTACAGCCAACACTCACCTCCACCACCACCACCGCTGCTCCTCCCCTCCACTGGCCACCCCATGCCGCCCACATTACTCCACCTCATGGCGCCCACACCCACTGCACACTCCAGCAAAGAGAAGGGGCCACCAGCAGCCATCAGCCAGCCCAGTGAAGTGAGTTGATGTCAGCCGGCACACACACCACACACACACACACACACACACACTCCACCTGGTGGCGGCGGGGCGTATTGCTGCCGCCTACTACACGGACCGACAAATGACGGCTGCGGCTGCTCTTCCTCTTATAATTATATTCTTCTTCCCATTATCGTTGATTGTCTTCTTCTTCTTCTTCTTCTTCTTCTTCTTCTTCTTCTTCTTAGTATAGTTTCTTTTCTTAGTATAGTTTCTTTTCTTCTTCTTCTTTATTCTTCTTCCCATTATCATTGCTTGTCTTGTCTTCCTCTTCTCTTCTTCTTAGTATCGTTTTGTTCTTCCTCTTCTATATTTTCCTTCCCATTATCATGTCTTGTCCTGTTTTTTTCTTCTTACTATCGTTTCTTGCACATTTTTCTCTCCTTCCTTTAACTAATACA